>JAQFVV010013564.1:0-99397 GCA_028023455.1 Epiperipatus broadwayi | reverse complement strand
TAATAAGAAGAAGAAGTAGGTCTGAAATTACTTAAATGTTTTATTTTTCTTTCCATATGATAGTAGAAACATTCTAGACATTTTTTTAAAAATATAACTTTTTTATAAATATAATATGCATATTTTAATATGCATTGTAAATTGTAAATGTTGGTAGAAGAAAGAGAAAAGTATAAAATCATATAAACAATTTCTGTATTACATTTTTGTAAATACAGACTTATAAAAGCAATGTCACATTATTTATGACTTGCTTTATTGATAAATAATTTCTTTTATTCTCTCTCTTCAATAAATTTATTTAATTACCAGCTGCTTTTAATTTTTAAAAAAAAAATGTACCAAAAAAAAAAAAAATTCACTTTTTAGTAAATTGTTTAATATTTAATTTTGAACTTTTAAGAAAGAAAATTTTATGTTTAAGAGTATTCTTAAAAAGAAAAAAAACAAAAACAGATTTTAATACTTTTGGTAAATTTTATTTAACCTGGAAATGAAATACTGCTTACCAGAAAAAGGACAAATAAATCATGTTCATGCGTAGGAGATGTCAAGAAGAAAATTCAATTGGAAATTATAATTAGAAAGGATTCCACAGAAAAAAATGATCAAAGATATTTTTTGTTTGCACACTAAATTTTCATTTATAGTAAAAAAAGAGAATTTTTTTTTGTTATAAGAATTGATAGTTTTAAATATTTTCATTAAATTAATATTTTTAAATTGTGAAGCTATTTTTTTTAATCCAGTCAATTTTTTCTTCAAAATTATAAAAGTTTTTTTTACAAAATTTTGTAAATTTAATTTTTTTTTTAAACATGTTTTTCTCTTTTCATTCACTTCCCTTCCTAAAAACTTAAGCTAAATCAAAAATTGTTTCCTTTGATTTTGAAAATGTTGTTTTTTCAAATCTTAGATATTTTAAAGAAATAGCTTAATGAATTAAAAGTTAATTTATGAATAAAAATCAACTGATTGGTTAATGCAATTTTTATGAAAATATATTTTTTTTGATAAAGCAAATGTTTAAAATTTCATACTATCTTATCATTTTTTTGTTTATTGCTAATCAATTAGTTATTAAATAATTGTTTTAAAAATATTTTTTAGTCTTAATTTCTTTATTCTATCCAATTCCTGTTTCATAAATTGCAGTGTGACTTTATTTCATGACAATTTAATGTTCTAGGATTTTTTTAAATGACACCAATGGCCACCAGTAGTACATGATTTTCTACAGCCCAAGTTGGGTAGGCATTTTTAACTATGTAAAATTGGAGTGTAAACCATCAGGGATCTGAGGAATTATTTGTTTATCCTCAAGAAAAAATATAAAATTATATATTAAAGAGCATGAGATCAAGAGATCTCTGTGAGATCAGCCAGTTACTCTTCAGAATAGATCAATTAACTCCTTAAAGAAACTAAGTATCTCTAATTAACTATCAACCTGCATTATAAATACATAAGAGCAAGTACCATTAATCATCATGAATGATCAATCAAAATACATCAAAATAAAATCAACAGTCCATCTTGTGGTTGGATTTGAACAATAAAAAATATAAATCAACAGTCAATCTGGTGAATGGATTGGAAATGGGTCGTCTACAGACCAGGTTAACTATTGAGCCATTGCCAGCTTGAGAAATTATTTAAACATTAATTTGGATGCGCCAACTTGGTGCCCAATCCATAAAAATACAACCAAAAAACAATGCTGGGATATTAAAAACATGCTGATCATTGTCAATGTTCTGGACACTTAGTATCATTGATGTATTGGTCAACTATAAACTTAAATTCTAATAGATTAAAGTAAATAAAATGTAGTGCAGGGGTTTTGAAGAATATAATCCTTGTGCAAAGCCAGGACAATGTTATACTGGCTGCCCCTAAAACACTAAATACATCCAAATTTTTATATCAGCTGTCAAGTACTGTTATGGTGACCAAGAGATAATGACACAATACAATTTTAACAATTGAATTCAAGTTTATTAATAATAATATAACAATGATTTTAAGGTCTGCAGAATATGGCTATACATGTTAATGCCTTTTGATTTTGATAAACATATAATAAAAAAATTATCACATTTGTGATTTACTATACAAATTCAAGCTACTATTATGGTTTGCATATATGTTCCATTAGGTTTACTTAAAACCCATTCAGCACACAGGCATGTGGCTTTATGTAAAATGAACAGGTATAAGTTGACATTTAATAACAATAAAATGATTAAAATTTTATATGTAAGTATCTATCTGACACACATTGGTATTTGCAATACATTTGACATATACATATGTACATGTACATGTATGTGTGTGTAATTTCTGAACATATTTAAATTGCCCTACAATAATACATGATTCAATTTCTTAACTTATATTTTTAATAATATATACTTTATGCTAGGTTTATTTAAACCACATATCAGTGGAATATATTAATTTATTTACAAAACATATTTAAATTATTATATAAAATACAATAAACTTATAATTTACTTATATGGGTTGTTTAATGTAACAACAAAATTCAATTTATTACATTGTGGTTTTCAATACTTCTTAATGGAACCATTCACAACACACACACACATATATATAATTTATACACCTAGGTGTGGTACAATAATTGATTAATTATATAAATGAATTTCATTTTCACTCATATTTGATATTAGCAAAAACTAATTTTCCTTTTTATAAAATAAGATTTAATATATATATATGTGTGTGTGTTTTTGCACACTGATGTTTACCTATTTTAAAGTGTTACAATAATATTATTCAAAATATAATTTTCGTAATTAATTCCTAGGTTAATATTAAGAGTATATAAAATTCACATATGCATGTCTAATATATAAAATATAATTTGAATAAGCTATTAAACTTTATTACAGCTTCATCTTTTTCTTTTTTTTAAAAAGTAGTCAATTTTTTGACAGGTCACTTTTTGATTGTTGATTAATTAATTATCGATGCTTTTAAATTAATCTAAAAGATTTGCTTTTTGATTTTAATTCAAACAAAATTATGCTTGCATTATTTTTTTAAAAAAAGTAGATTTAAAAATAATATTCTACTATATATGTCTCACGATCAGATGTTGACTTTTAATTATAAGATTTTTTATAAAATTAAAAATATATGTTTAAAAAATGTTTTTTTTAAAGCAATATCAAAATAATTTGTTTACAATATATATAAAATCATCTATATTCCTTCTTTTAGACATATGACTCAAACAAATTATTCATTTCTATTACTTTAAGTTATGTTATAATTTTGTCATTTAAAGGATTTTAAACTAACCCACTATATATATATATATCAATGCTTCTCTGCATCTAGATACATCAGCAGCATATGTATACAAATTCTTCAAGCCTTCTCTTGGTAATTTTGGTGGTCTGAGTGAGATTGGTTTACAGTCACATCAGGAAAAGAATAATTCAGTTATGGTTGGCATTCTCCCTTCTGTCTAGGGCTTGATGAGATTCAAGCTAGAAAATTGTCTTCTAGAACACATTTTTACAGGCTAATTGATCCATTTTAAGTTGACCCAGTCTTCAAGTAAATCAAAACTCCAGTATATAGAACTAGTAGATTGCCCACTACTGGATCTACTGGCTTGACATCAGCTACATCTTCATGGGAGCTATTTTCTTTATAACTCTCCAACACCAAATCTGCTAGCCAACTGCATCACAAAAATATTAAGACAATAACTGTCTTCAAAAAAATTACTATCCAAACAAAATAGTTTCTTATCCAACCCTTTTACATTGGGAGTGATAAAACACTTTGCAGACTATTTACAAACTGTCTAATCCTTTTTACTTTTGAGGTGATAAAAACATAGTAACGATTTTCAATCTGTCTTGATTAAAACCAATTTTAATCACTCCAAAAGCATTTTTAATTAAAAGGTACATTTTTGAAATTTTACCAGTCTAACTAATTAAAAAGAATTCAAAATAGATAATAAAAATGTATACAAGCATGACTTTAAAAATAAATCATGCTTGTTTTTAAATTCAAAATCAGAATTACAAATAATATTTATTAGACCTTTTAAAAATATTTATTTATAATAAAATTTTATTTTAAATTCAGAACTGTTTAATTCTTTTACTATGCTTATTTTATTCCAGGAAAGTAGAAAATATCTACTAAAATTTTTGTCTGTTTATTTCTATTTTTCCTTAACTTTATGTATATATGTGCATACACAACTGTGTCACTGTGTGCCATGTAACCCACTGGTTACAATAGTGTAACACACTGGTTACAATAGGAAAACCTAGAAATTATTTTGAGGTGATTTATAATATGCTGTCTTATTTATTTATCTCTTGTTCACAGTAATAGTTTATAGAGTTCTTGCTATCTGAGCTAGAGATTTGTACATAACATTTATATGGATTAAGGGTTTATGTTTAGTATTATGGGCATCCAGATGATGATTCTGGTTGATACAAAAATTATTCTTTATAGTCCATACCCTACATTTCAATTTATTTATTATTGCTTTAAAAGTTTAGTTTATAGTTGGTCAGTATTTTAATGGTACAAAGTGGCTACAGCATTGATGATGGTCAAAATATTTATAATATCTCAGTATTATTTGATTTATTGTTGTACTTTGATGGAGTAGTGCCCTAGGTATATGCATCCAGATACTTATTATTTATATTCCTGCCTTAGGTTTGGAAGTGGCTAAATGATTAGCCTGGTCTATAGTGGACTGAAATCAAATACAGTCACAAGACTGACTGTTAATTTATTTTTATTGTCAGTGAACTTATAATTAATTAGTTTTACATTTCTGCTGATCTCTCATGCTCATTCCTTTCTTTATATTCATTATCATTCCTTTTATATTTAATTTTATATTTTATTTGGAGATGATGATGGTTTCACATCTTATCATAATTGAGCCCTGACGTGGAATACTATTACAAATGGCTACCCAATTGTGGGACCTTGCATCCCCAGATTCTTTTTGTATTAACCCCTATTTTCTGTACTATTGCAATATATATACATCATTTCTTATAGTCATTTTCCAGTAACTTATATGACCATAATGTTGTCAAAAACCTATAAACACTTAATAAATTGAATTATACATAACTCAAAATAATAGACAACTGTCAATTTAATTTAATATCATCAAATCGATTTTCATTCACAAAATGAACCTTCTCAAGATGCTATTTTTAAAATTAATCATGTGGTAATAAATATTCTACAGCTTTATATATTCTCTAGTGGTCATCACTAGAAATAAACTCATGAAAAAATCTCATTATTATTATTTTATAAATAAAAAATAAACTATTAAAAGAAAGTGTGGATTTTAAAATATATGAATACTATTAAAATAAAAGTGATCTGCAATATACTGAAAGCAAGTCACCTTTAATGCAGAAAGTTCATTATGCTAAATTTTGAAGTAGCTAAGATACACAAGCGGAACAAAATATTTATAAAATTAATATCATTTTTGTGAAAAAAACTAATTCTGGATAAGCAAGAAAATGATAATAAAAAATAAATTATTATTTTTTAATTATAAATACATAAAATACAAATAAATAAATGACCTATTTAGTTTAATATGCATAATTTCCAAGTAAACATGGTCTGCCATTAAAATACATAATAAATATATTACAATTTTAGAATATTTGAAATTGAGAGCTTTAACCATATACTTTCCTATTATACAATGTGTTGAATTTATTATTATGAATATATTACTATGAAATTATGTGATAAAGTTATTGCTATTGGGATTGTCTAAGTGTTGACTGGTTTTAATGATATATATATATATGGGTTTGAAGTAAAAAATGATCTCTTTTTACTTCAACAATAAACCCCAACAAAAGAGTTATAATAAGTTGATGGAGAAAACTTATTTAGCCCCAGGAATATTGTCAAATAGCAGTAACTGATAGTTTCCAGGCAACATCAAAAGCAAAGGTTATCTCTGCTTACATTAATAAAATCTTATTTCTATTCTTAATTAGAATAACAATCCATTTAAAATTTTAATTCAACATATATATATATGTAATAAGTTCAAACACAAGTGGATTCATTTTTTTATTTATAATATGATTGACTTTGATAGGATTTCCTTACAGGTAGATAGATGATCATCTATAACAAGCCCAGAAAATCATCCAATATTCACCAGCTATCTTCAGGAACAAGATAAACCAATGATGAAAACAGTTCAAATTTTCAGCATCCAGTAATTAGGAAGTTTTTGTAAGTAATGGTCTTTTCAACATCGGCAAACAGCAGAAGATTGTTGGAAGAAGTCCTTTGCCCAGCATCAAACTATTTAAAACCTGTTTTACTTAACACATACACAATTATTTTATTTTTTAAAATGAAACAAAATCAACAATTTAATTATGGAAGAAAATATAAATTATTTGCCTAATTTATAATAGCCTATAATTATATATTAATAATTTCTTTTATTATTCAATATGTTCCTCATTGTTAACTTTCTTGGAGACTCTTAGGTCATCATTACTGCAGCACTTTTATTTTATAATTAATGTAATTTCAAATGATGTCAGTGACTTTTCAGCCATATAAAAGCCCTAAGCACAGTCAGATTAGAAACCATCTGCTTGTATGCTTAGAGATTTGTTTACAAAAATATCAATGACTGATAGAAATTGTGGCCAAATTGCTTAATATTAACACCAATTTGTAACAAGCATAATATTAAAGAGTATTTATAATCAAAAAGCTAGGGAGGAAAAAAGCAAAGCAATTACTTTAAAATGCATATTTTTTAAATTCCATTTTGATAGATTTATTTTCCTTGCTTTGATTAATTCACAAATTATGACCTTTATCTGCAAGCGGCAGACATTTCCTGTATAAATAACTCCAATAAAAACTAACCACATATGGATAAAAATATTAATGTTATTAATAACTTTACTAATCTAGAGATTGTTATATTAATACTATAAATCCAACTACAGACTTTAAACTGCTGTCTTTGTCCATTTGTTTGAAAGGAGAGTAATGATAAACAACAGATTTTCAAGCATATATAAATACATTGAATAATTTTTATCAAATCTTTTCTAAGTTTAAAAATATTTTTTCCCAGTCAAAACTTGAATGGATTGAATTAATTTAATAAAATTTGGATCGAAATCTATTATCGTCATTTTCTATTGCTAAATCATTTTATATCTTTACCAAAAGAGACAAAACTGATCAGTAAATAAAATGACTTCAAATTAATGAAATGTTTTTCTTTCAATTTTTTATTTAATTGCAATCATTAATTAACCTGAAGACAGAATTCTAAACTAAAACAATATATATATTAATTCAGTTTTTAAAATATAAAAAAAACAACAACATAAAAGACAATATTTACAATCCACTTCTGATGCCTATTTATGTATATAAACATTGATTGCATGGAGATTTGTGATAATGGTATTTTACTTGGAATTGTTACATGTTTGGCTAGTTGAATTTCTTATTAATTTTATTTTACCATTACATACTAACTTGAACAGTACAAGTTTGGTAGAATATATTTTTAAAAATGCATACTTTATTTCTTTGATGATATTTGATAGATTACCATAATTGATTAGAATATCTATCTTAAGATCATTATTCAGTAATCTAAGAGTCATCAATTGAACTCCAGTGCTAGGTGCCATTGATCAGCCCAGCAATACCTGAAGAACAGAGAAGAATACCATTTGAAATGTTGTCACTCTTACTTACTAATGTTCATTTTATTAATAACTATCAAATGTATTTACAAAAGTATAAATAAAGTTTGAAATTTTCTAAATACATTTAACATTTCAATTAGAGATGAATTAATCCAACATCTAATTATAAATGCATATAAAATGTACTTATTTTCAAAATTTTGTAAAAATATTTATTTCTATAAAATATTAAATCTCATTTATAAATTATTTATTACATATTACAGAATGATTAAATGAATATTGCCTTTAAAATATGCATAATCATCTTTTTTTATGGTTACATGTGATGTGATGTGATGTATTTGGCTTCTCCTTAAACGAAGTCAAGAATATCTCAGCAATTATGCCCAGATAAACCTGTTAGCCATTTTATTCTCCATTCCCCACTCTTAAGTCTTCCCATATTCTGCCCCATTCCATTTCCACAACATAATCTTTGTCAACTCTATGGCCTTTATATCTAAATCCCCCTTATCTCTTCGCAAACCCAACATAAAAACTAATAACTCACTTTCTGTATAGTCACTTTGTTCATGTCTATTCTCCCATAACTTCATTATCTGTACCCTTTCTGCTTTCAAGCATTTACATTCAATCAACAGATGCCTAATATTTTCTATACCTTCCTTACACAATTTGCACACTAAATTATCCATGTTTTTCCATTTACATGTATATTCTCTTGTTGCTAAAGATCCCATTCGAGCCTTAAATAATAAACTACTTTCCTTACTATTATCATAAATTAACTCGCATCCAATATTCCATTTACTTCTATATATATTTAAACTCTTCTTATCCTCCATACTAGTTCTCCATCTCTCCAACTCCCTATTTTTTATTAATGCTTCTATTCTTTTATCCCATTCCTTACCACTATAACACTCAACAATCCTCCTAACACAATCATCCCACCTTTTATACAAGTATACTGATATAAATTCTTTATCCAAATCTTTCGCATACCACATTACCTTTCTCACCCATCTTGTTACCTGCCCTTTACTCATAACCCAATTGAACACTATTTTTGCTATTCTTTTACTATCCATAAACTGCAACCTACCAAACATTTTCATTTTACTTTTTGCATCTCTCATATAAAAACTTGACCATCCCATTTCTCCTTGAATTGCCTCCTTTGCTGTCCACATCTCTGCATCTAATGCATATCTTCCTACTTCCCTTTGTACTTTCTCTAAATAATCTAAAACCCTTTTACTAACACATAATGCGTCATTACCATATGTTAACCCTGCACATGCAACTCCCTTCCATGCTATTCTAGCTACATCATATTTATTATATGAAAATACTGTTAGTTTCTTTACCAAACCCTTTCTTTTCTTTGCTTCATTTACCAATTTTTTCTCCCATTCATCCAAGCAATTTTCCTGATTACATAAGATGATTCCCAAATACCTATATCTATCCACCACACTTAACTTTATATCCCCCAATAAAAATTCTATATTTTCTCTTTCCCCAATATTAACCATCATTATATTTGATTTTTCTTCACTAAATTTAATCCCCATCTCTTTACCCACCCTTGCACATGTCTTCAACATAATTTCCATATCCTCTCTTCTTTCTGCAAACAAAAAGATATCATCTGCAAAAAAAAGACCCAACAAAATATATACTCCCTTGCCACTGTAATACGCAATAGGGCCACCTAGTGTAAGCTCTAGTAATCAATAAATACTAGAAGATTGTGCATAATAATCACCGTCAACTAAAGCTTCTAGCATCTATTGATTATAAGAGCTTACATTAGGTGGCACTATTGTGTGGATAAATTCGACTTTAGGAGCGGCTTCAGAGGGATAATTTTCAGTCATTTTGAAATTAATTTTATAAAAATTTAATACAAATTTTTAAAACTATATCTTTCCATTAGAGATATAATAATAAATTAAATCAGTATTTCTAATGTGGGGGAGGGGCAGTGAAATGACTGCATGTATAGAACAGTATCAGTAAATAAAAGATTTGTTTTTGTAAATATGCACAAATCTTTTCATTTTAATAACATTACCTTTTTTGAAAAAAATTATTCTAGAAATTCACTTGATAGATCATCCCAAAATTATAGATTAAATTAGAATAGAATTGATACACAAATAAAGCTAATTGCATACAAATTAGTTCTTAAATAATATACCCCCCCCCCCTCCATTGTAAAATAAAGAAGAGAGGAAGCAGCTAAAATGGTTGGACTGGATTAAAGATAGTGTTGAATTAAAGTAATAATAGATCAGTAGTAAAAAGTGGCTCAATGGTAGACTAGTAGACTGACTGGCAGTGACTAATTCTAAAATGGAATAGTGGCAAGCTAGAATTAGAAAAGATTATTACCACTAAAGAGTAATTAACAGAAGCTTAACCAAACAATAGAGAAAAAGGTTGGTAGTAGAGGTAGTTAATACTAATGTTTAAATTGTGAGTACCAATGTAAGCTCTGATATTATGAACTTTAACAATTTATTCTATATGGAAATTACATATGCTTATTTGCCTTGATACGTATAACTATGTTAATTTCTCTGCCAAAGTTTAGGTAGAGTAATATAGTAATACAATTATGCAATAGTGTTTGTCACATTTGTACATGTTGAAAATAATATCAAAGGGTGAAAACTTTTATTAAGAGATTAAAGGTTCATTTATATTGGTAGCATTTGTGCACACACACACACACTCGAAGAAGAATAAAATAATTATTATCTAACAAACAATAAATATATAGGGAGTTTAAGCTCAGACTTTCACATGATCCTCAACTATCCATGCTATCTCATACTGCTGACAAACTTGATCACACACATGTCAAAAAAGATAAATAATCACCAATATACATATATCATGCTAAACCAGCACTCATCAGTTGGTCCAGATTATCATCTCCACACACATAAGCCAATCTTCATACTTTAATGGACAGGTTTCAATCCACTCCACTCCACAACTCTTCAGCTGTCAATTTTTATTAAAAATCTGATGATGAAACACATAAAGCCCACATTGGTGCCAATCTTCTCATCCTACCCATGTTGCCCATAAGTCAATCTACTCCTCAGGTACAGGACATAATCCATTTACATACATATACAAGGGATGGGCAGATCTTACAGCACTATATTTTAATATAAGATTTTTTTCTACATTACAGGCTTTTTCATACCTGAACTCCAATATGTAATATATAGAAGGTTTGAACTCAGACTTTCACATGACTCTCAATTATCCATGCTCTCTCATACTGCTGACACACTTGATAACACACATGTCAAAAAGAGAAATAATCACCAATATACATTATTTTGTGCTAAACCAGCACTCATCAGTTGGTCCAGATTATCATTTACACAGATATATAATCAAGGCTCAGCTTATATTATGATAGCCAATGTTCATACTTTAATGGACAGGCTTCAATCCACTCCACCCCACAACTCTTCAGCCATCCATTTCATTGAAAAAATTCATATATTAAAATATAGTGTTCATATACTAAAATATAGTGTTGTAAGGTCTGTTCATCCCTTGTATATGTATGTAAACAGATTATGTTCTGTACATGAGGGGTTAGAGTGACTTATGATCAACATGGGTAGGATGAGAAGGTTGGCACCAATGTGGACTTTGAACATTCCATCATAAGATTTTCAATAACAGGGATTGCTGAAGAGTTGTGAGGTGGAGTGGATTGAAGCCTATCCATTAAAGTGTGAAAATTGTGTATCTTAATATAAGCTGAACCTTGATTGTATTGAAGATGATAATCTGGACCAACTGCTGAGTTCTGGTTCAGCACGAAATATGTATATTGGCGAATATTTACCTTTTCAACATGTGTGTGATCAAGTGTGTCAGCAGTATGAGATAGCCTGAATAGTTCAGAGTCATGTGAAAGTCTGACTCAACCCCCCTATATATTACATATTGGAGTGTAGGTATAACAAGGTCTGTACTGTAAAAAAAAAAATTCATATCTTAAACAATTAAATTATTAAAGAAAATCTTATCATATAAGAAATTCAGTTTTAAAAAAATATTAGCGGTTTAAACAAATAAATAGCAAGATCACAGGCAACAGTTAACCATTCAACATTGGTTAATAACGAATGCCTTGCATGGTATAATATAATGGAACAGTAGCAAACTCAAAAGTTAAAGATCCGTGGACTGTATCTCAACCATCCGAATCCTGATGCTTGAACATCGTATGACTCCTTGAGCAGCAAATAGTTTGCTATTTACTTAGTAACCGAGTACTTAACAATTCTTGGTTAGGGAGTAAAACAAAAAGAAAGAAATATTCAAATTCTAATGATTTGGGAAGCTTGATAAGTAATGTCTTCTCCTTCTTCATTCTTCCTTTATGGCACATCAGAATAGCATTTATTATAAATAATTTACTAAGAACTAGATCGTTTAGTGATTTTAGACTTGATATTCACTATTTTAAAATAATGGGGGGGTGCGTGACAATTGTCTTTTAAACATAATATATAAAGAATTAAATATTCTTTACTGTAAATATTTTAATTAAAATATAAGATTGACACAAAAAAATATTATTTGATTTCATGATGTCACTAAACATGTAGATGAAAAAAATTAGGAGGCATTTAAATTTTGAACATAGTTTTAAAGCTCCAGGAAAAATACATTAGTCGTTGTTTTGTATAAATAAATTAAGAACTATAAGATTAGTTCTTCTTCTGTTTGTAATTTCATTATATATATAAATAGAGAACTGGCTACAAACCATATATGAACAAACTGAATAAATTCATAGCCGCTAGTAATAAAAAACATATGATTACATAAATTATATAAAAAAACATTCAATTAAACAAGTTATTAAACATAACTTAAGAACAGGGAATCCAGAGGTCCACTAGAGGGAGCCTGGGATTCCAGTTTTTGCTGTTTCAGGCTCCCTGTTCTATTCACCAAAGTCATAGTCCATTGTTGGATTCATAAACAAAAAGGTTACAAAAATGTAAGTAAATATCTGTTTTATTGTTTTTTCATCTTTAGAAGAAATTTTGAAACAGTTTTCATTCAATGATAATTGAAATTATCCATCGTTCCGTTTTATGCAAATGGATGCCATTAGAAAGAAACAAAAGCTAGCTTAAATAATTCTTGGAATCATTAAAATATTATAAACCTTTTAAAAATAATTTTAAATGAAACCAAATATTTCTAAAAAGAACAGACACTAGAAATCCTAATTTTATTAATAGAATAAACAGGAAATTCATTTGCACATCAAATCTCATAGAAAACATGGAATATAATATGTTAGCAATGATGGTTTTAAGAATTTTATCTTTGCATTAGATTTTAGCAGTGTTAAACAAGTTTCAATTATTAATTCGATCTCAATTTTGGAAGTGAACATTATAGAAAATAACCTAAGCTATCGCCCTGCTCAAAAATCAGATTTCTCCGATGATCAGGACAGAAGTTATCACTCCCCTTCCGGTGGATTGCCCCCCTCCCCTAAAAAATCAATAAATAAAAATTTTTCATATCAACACAGAACTAAAATGAAGTGATTCCTGAGCTAAAAAAATAATGATCTAAAGACAAACATGAGTACAAATGATGTTTTAGAGCTAAACAAAAACTTTGAAGCTACAAATTAATCATACTTTTCAAGCAATAATTATTGAGAAATTTTCCAAAGTTTAACAACAAACTTTCAGATTATACTTGTATCATTCATTACTAACCAAAACCTAAAATTCAATCAAAAAAAGCAGAATCCAACTAGTATCAACAAAGAATAATCATTGTGAACCCTGAAGGACTTTGGTTGGTGGGTTTGGCAGCTGCTGTGAACATTTGCAGACACAGGAGTCTGATGATGATCAAGGGCAGATGTTCAGCTCCATTGACCTCAGTGTGCAAGATGATATGGACATATTATTTATTCCCATGGTGTGCATGTAAATCCAGCTTGATTTCAAGACTACATGAATTAAATGTTGTATTGGTGGGTATGAGTTTGTACTCCTTTCCTCAAGTGTGGTGATAGTGGTCATAAGGGGCTTGGTTCATTTGGAGGGATGGTCGACGATCATTGTCTAGCCTGGGAAAACCTGCTGGGAGGGTGAAAGTTACTACCTTCACATGGACTTTGCCACGAAGGGCTACTGCACCCCTTGATGGATTATTTGATAGGTCAGTGTTCATTTGCACTCACTATCATTAGGTTTCATTTGTTAGTTTTAAATTTAGTGCATTTGTAAAGTGGTTGGTCTATTTTGAGCCACCACCATTTTTTTTTGTAACATGGATGAAGTTCTGTTTTGTGGGCATGGGTCTGCACTCCCCCCTTTTCTTCAGGGGTGGCTGGTTGTAGACATTAGGTATCTGGTTTATGGTGTGGGCTGTTAACAATTTTGCTACTGCCCAGAACACCTGCTGGGGGGGGGGATACACAGTCAAAGTTGGTGCTATTCCTGCTCTGGTTGGCTGCTGTGTCTCTGATAGGCTGTTTTTGGGCAGTGTTGATCGGGTTCTTTACTTATTACTTCTTAGTTTTTACCCAAGTTGGCTTTCCAATTCTGGGCAGGTAGACCGATTGTGGTCCCTGCTCATTTGGATTGCTAATTGGGAGGCAGAGGTATTCAGAATTGTCTTGACATGGCTCGGCTATGGTTTGAGAGTCTATTGCTTGATGAACTTGGGCCTTGGACCTCACTGCCTGTTGTGGTGGTTGGCACAATGCTGGACTTCACCCATTCAGCTGAAGCATTTGAGTCTTCACTTTAGGGCCCCAGGGGTGAGACCATTGGGTGATGGTTAACTTCTCGATGGCCAGGCCATGTGGATCCACGTACAGATACATATTAATCACATTACAGCAATGTTTATGGATGTAATTATTTTTGAACATATGTACATTTTACCTTGTTACATTGAATCACTGTGTATAATCCTCAATGTGTACCCAAAATTTTTGTAGTCTTTTATTAATGGGGGTTACTTTGAGAAAAAAAGAACAGGGAATCCATAGATTTGTAAAGTCAAATGCGGCCGCCTTTGTTTACACACCCATGAATATTGCCCTGTATGCAAGGAATATTTGAATATTTCTATTTCTTGTTAACATCATCGCTTTTTAATAATTTTATAAACTATTAATGTAACAATTATTAAATCCAGTTAAACATCTTACGATAAACAATGCTTTCTTTTTGATTAATAATCTTGTTGACTTTAAAAATTTTCTTAAAATAAGAAAGGTAGGGAGTTAATTTTTTAAAACAAATAAGTAAAACAGTAATTTTCATTTTTTTTTTAAAAAAAAGATTATTATCAGCATGCACCTGTTGTTGTAAGGCTCTTAAAGTCTCAATTTATATTAGAAAAATACTCAGCTTGTATTTTTTTATTTTAAAAAAGACAGCGATATGATTTAGAACATTCTTTTTTTATAAAATATCTTAATTCTTTATTAATATAACTGATAAGACAAAACTAACAGAAAATACCTGTTTTATTATTCACTAAAAAAACAATGAAATATAAAGAACACCAGAGAAATGAAATATTATTTCCTTATAAAAATTAAAAATGATACAATATATAATAGTAATCATACAAACATGCGAAATGAAAAAAAATCGTAAAATACAGTAAATGCTTAAATATATGACTGTCTAGAATGCAATATACCAAAAACATATAGTGTTATAAATACTTAAAATGGTTGCGTTGCAATAATATATAATCAAATAGACATCAGATTTATAATACAACTATCAAACAATATACCTGCACTTTACGAACAACATTCATTCAGTAGCTATCTTTTTTTTCCTCATATGTCAAAGCGTTAACCGGGAAGCGAACCATAGGCAGCTGCTTGGAAGGCAGCCATGCTAACTACTAGGCCACCAACACTTGACTTCAGCAGCTATCTTTGATGGAATTCTTATAAAAAATATCAGTTGTTTTTAGTACAGATTTCATTTAAATTTGTTAGTATTTAAATTTATTGGAATGTTTCTGGATTAGGACTATCAACTGTCAATATGCTTAAAGCATTTGATTTTTCACCCCCACCCCCCATATTCGAAATTTATAGATGTATCATTGGTACAATTAATTCGAGTTTAAATAATTTGAATTTAAAGCTTGATTTATCAGCAATCAAATCTATCTCCCCATTGCGTTTAACCATTTAAATACGGCACCCATACAAATTTCATTCACAGCAAAGACATTTCAATTCACATTAAGAAGTAAATAATTAATGGTTTTAAAAGAGAATGTATCTTTTAATCAATCAGGTTATTATAATTTCATTAATTCTTACCTCTACTTTGTTATTACATAGCTAGTCTTCCTTAATATGACATGATACTATTCTCTCTCCAAGATATGTATCAAGTGTCTATATGCATCAAAATCAATATTTATTTCCAGTATATGATTCATCATGCACATATACTGTATATTCATTTACTTTATCAAATAAAAAATTATTATTAAGATAGAGAAAAAAAAACATATTTAAAGACATAAAAGATTTTAATTGATATTAGGTGCAAACTATAATTTAGTCACATATTATATAGAAAAAATATAAGGTTAGTCTCAGAACTGCGTGTATAATTTTATTAATTACTTGAAAATAACAGTTTGAAGCTGATATATTATTATCATCATTATTAGTATTATTATTTGTAATTAAATTGTCAATAATTTTCTTATTTTCTGTGCCAATATAATTTCATTTTATCAGATGATGATGATGATAATGATGGTGATGATAATAATAATAATAATGATGTTGTTTCAACAACAAACTTTATTATTCCTTTGGATTACATAGAATTATATAACTTTGATTGCAAGGGTTACAGGTGCAATCATGTTGTATAGGTTTTTATAAGGGTTGATTTTAAGGGTTACATTAATCATATTGCAATGTATGTTTATTTTTATAAACACTGCTATTAGTTTTAGATACAGAGATGGATATCAAGTTTAATCATCAAAGTTTTTTAAAACAGTTCAATATAAAATATAATTTTATACATAGATAGAAATGACTTAAGATTGTAAAATCTGGCATCATAGTGGAACTAAATTAATCTTAATTATTTTTTTTGTATTTATTAAACTGATAATACAATAGGGAGGTAACATTATCCATGTGATATGAAATCAAGTCAATTCAGAGTAGAACCAAATACGGTGAGCATCTGATGGTTGATGACAGATGGGAAGTAAATTCTGTAGATTAGTGGTGGATGAAAAATTAATTCAGTTAGTGTAGGTGAGCTACATTATTGAGTGCTATTCAATGGGGTTACAGTTGGGGTATAACTTTTTATAGATTGGGTGGTTGTTTTAGTACTGTCAAGATGGCAGCAATAATATCTGGGGGTGAAGGACTGTTGTCTGGGCCTTGATTTGTTGGAGCTTATTAATAAACGTAGCTGGATATCTTTCTATGAGTTCACCAGAAGTCATATTGGATTATCATTATTTTTGCTACTGATATGTTGTGGATTATTTTTAGCAATATTATCATATGTTGAACTTTGCAACTCATTGTTAATGAAATTGGTGCTAGCCACCTGATCATGTGACAACTCAGTCACCATATTAAATAGCAAATTATTGTTAGACAAGTCAATTATTTTATAAAATTTTAAATGATAAATTTAAACAAATTTGATAAGTTATCAAGTGATTGAAGACAAATAATTGTAATAAGAGACAAAAATTTTATATCGTCAAATGAAAGTTTTAAATGAATTTTAAGTAAATAAAACTACACCTTTTTGCCTCGATTGTTGGCAGATAAATGACTGCAGAGTTACTATTTATTATTATTAGCTGCAGAGCTACTATTTTATTATTATTATTATTATTATTATTATTATTATTATTATTATTATTATTATTATTATCATCATCATCATCATCATCATCTTTCAAAAGGACTTTGTTGAATATAACAAGAAAAGGTTACCATATGCGGATGAATTGAAGTTAGTATAAATAAGTTGAAAATTGTAATTTGGGTGGGGGGGCAACAAAGACAAAGGATATGCATGTGGTTTACAAATTTGAATTTATATATATTTTTTAAAAAAAATATACACATCCAATTAGTTTTGTGCAATTGTAAGACTCTTAGTTCTGTTTTTTGTTAGTCTTTTTTTTTCATCTATAATTTTGAGCACTGTTGTAATATAGACCAAGCGGCTGTGTACATCTTTTGGGATATAATTTTTTCATCCCTTAAGTAGAGCTGTTTCATTTTGTTCCAGAATGTGTTTGGATGTCTTCTTGGATTATTGTTGTACATGAAGGAGCATCTTGTGCACCATAGTGTAAATAATATAAAAGTACTTGCTCAAATATGTGGGTAGCTACCCTTAACAAATGATTGTAAAAGCGTTTGAATGTCACAATTTCTTTGTTTGTACAATGATAGTATGGATGAGCGAATATTATCAAATGCAGGGCAGATAAAAAGAAAATGTTCTTGTGTCTCAGTCTCTCTATGACATAACCAGCATATGTCTTCGGTATTTATGTAATGCCTTCTATATCTACAAAAGTATAATGTTGGCAATGCTTCAAGATTTAATTTGAGTAGAAAATCATAATATTTGGGTTCTAATGACCAGAATTTAAATTTTCCGGTTAGTTGTCTATTGTTAATGTTTAAAATTGGTCTTTTATCATTTAGGGGAGAGCAAATTATCTGGTATACATCCCAATATTTAAATTTATCTTGAGGTGATGAATAAGTAAAGTTTGGAATGTTGGGAATTAGTGTAAGCAAGGTTTTCCAGTTCCATTGACTGGTGGTGGTTTGTCTGTTGGGGTAATCTTGAAGAACACTTTCATGTATGGAAATGAGCACATGCAGAAATAAGATTTAATGTCTTTTGAATGTAGTCCCAAACCATTTTGTATTAGAGGAGCTTGAATACGTTTTAGTGAAACTGAAACAATCTTTTTTCTCCATAGCAACTTTCTACATAATGAGTTTATTTTACTAGTAAAAGATTTAGTGCATAGTATTATTGGAGAATAGTATGTGATTTGAGTCATAATTAATAGATTAAACAGGGATACTTTTGAATATAATGAAAGGTAAGATTTTGAAAGTGAATCAATTATGTTTTCTATTTTATTTTGTCTTGTATTTGTTTACGCATTTCTAAATTGCTTAAATAGAAGGGGAATCCCACAAAAGAGCTGGGTTTTCCTTTAAAATGTTGTGTGTGAAATTGTCTGTATATATTGACCACACAGAAGATTTATCCATGTTAAACTCCAGCTTGTTGTTGTTGTTGCTGCTGCTGCTATTATTATTATTATTATTATTGTTGTTGTTGTTATTATTATTATTATTACTACTACTACTATTAGATGCTAACAAATCAATATCAATACTTGGCAATAACATGATTACATTTTCTATCATCTACTAATTTCTCAGATTCATTACTTGTCATTTTCTTCATCTCTTGGTAACTCTTCAATGATTTATAAATTTTTCTGATAAACAGCATTACCCCATAATATAATCAAAATAGGACAACTTTAACCTGGTCTGTTATGTTTCAAGCCTGAGTTCATGTGTGATATTATCAATTATTCCCTTGATCATTTTGTTTATGGATCATAATATTCTCAAAATTTTTTCACTAACATCATAAGCATATATACTTTGCTTATTCTTTTTCACTGTATCAAACTTTCATAGGTGCTAATATAAATAAAAAAAATACAAGTAGAATGATATTATTCCAAACTTTCATACATTTTTAATGATTCATTATGACACTACAAAAATATTTCCAACATTTACAATTCCCATAGCACATTTACTAGTGAAAAAGTTGATTTGTTAAAAATCATGCCAAAATGCATTTATCTGGATACTATGAGAATGCTTGCAAATATATTTATGACTGTAAATGTGTATGACATATAACATGCTAAAGATATATTTTCAAAACAAATAAAACCAGAAAAAATATAGTGAAAGTTTTTAATATTCAGGTACAATTTGTGTCAGCTATCATAGTGAAAGTTTTTAATATTCAAGTACAATTTGTGTCAGTTATCATAGTACAATAAAAATGTGTGCAAAGAATATAATTTTAGCAATATTTTTTTACAGAAAAAGTCTAATTGTTAAAAAATCAAATAAGATTATCTATATGCTATGCAAATAATACAAATTGATTTTTTTTCTCATGTGTCATAGCATCCGCTGGGATGTGATCCCACTAACCCAGGACAACTGCTTGTAAGCAGCTGTGCTGACCTCTCGACCACCAACGCTTGACTAATACAAATTGATTTGCAGCAGTGTACAACACATCAAGCAAAATGAGTTTATCAATTACTGATTTTTCACTATGTACAAAAGTTCGAGTTATATCAATCAGGGTCCAGGTGTCACTTCATATAATTGAAGGTATTGTACTGTAATTAAGTTATATCTTTCAGATAAAAGAAATATTGTTAATAAAATTAAATCACAACTAACTTCATAAGAAATAGTTTGGGCAATTGCTTGAAGTGTTCCTAATAATGAGTATTTAGAGTTTAATGATCATTCTGCCTTTATTATGGTATATATGGATATTCTTAAGACTATTCTACATTCAATTAATTTAGGTAGAATTGTTATGTTATTATGATGAAGTAGCACATCTTTTAACTTGTTAAATGCACCAACAGCATATCGTATTCTATATTGTACATCAACAATCCAAAATTGTTTTTCTAGTTAAAAAAATTATTACTACATTTACATTAGTGAACATTTATTATGTGAATAATTATCAAAGCAAATGTGACTGACAATTTTTTTTCTTCATAATAAATAACAGACAATCTCCTAAAATACTTCTATGTTTTCATACCAGGCTAAAGTTTACATGGATAAATTCATTCTATGAAAAAAAAATTGTTAAAAAATAGGTTTTCTTTATTTTGTTATTGATTTTCAATCAAGAAATACAAACACAAACCAATGGTGATGAATTATCTAATATATGACCAATTTTATATGAACATATACATCTAAAAGCATAATTTGTAGAGTAGAAAAACTTTCATTACTAAATTTTATGCTTTGAATACATTTCAAAATTTATTTTAATCATATTTAATGTTATCCATTATTTAAATTATATTTAAATTACACTAATAAGTTATGTTCCTCATGGAAGAAGAAACTAGTCTGGGAATATTGGATGAGTAGGCATTAGATAGGGTTTTTATGCCCAAGCCTTCTGCATCCATTGATTACTCTGGTTGGCACAGAGTGGCACTACTGTATGGAGAATTTTGCCTTGTTTATAAACAATTATGTGCTAGTATAAGAGATGGAATCATGTGATAAGAAAGATGAAGTTGAATTATTCCACATGTTTTTATAAAGCCAGATATATCAATCTTTAACTGAGGCTTAAAGTTTTATATCTGAGCTGGATAATATCTACTTTAAGAAATGATTGCTCATAAACCATTAGTACATATATTTGAAGTGGTTGATATTAAAGTTATGAATGCAGAAAATTTGATACTTGAAGATCAAATTATAATAATTTCATATTGATAAATACTGAACAAATGATGAAGACATATACGAGAGACAAAGATTTGAGGTAGCCAATGAATACTCATTACAAAATGTATATGGAGGATTTCATTGACTTTACAGATGTCTTAATTAAATATGTTTCAAGGATGTAAAGTAGAATGAAGGTTTTAAGTATATCTTAAAAAATATAATAAAACTAGTTTGGGGCTCTATTTGACAATGGCATCTGGAATCAATTTATTATTCTTATTTCACATATACAACTCTAAAGTGAAATGATGTTAAACATCTTATCACTGTTAATTCAAAATTTAAATGCAACCTAGGTCAGTTGAAGTGCTCAAATAGGTATATAAATAATACAAAAACTCTGTCAGATAATGAGAATTATTCTACACAAATAAAGCATGGTAAACAGAGCAGTCAAAAATTAAAAAAAAAAAACATTAATTATAAACAATAATTTGTTAAGCACTTTCGGTACTGTAAACCAAAATCATGGTGACATATTGGAACTGAACATGCACTGGAATATTAATGGATCAGTTCCAATATGTCACCATGATTCTGGTATACAGTGTCAAAAATGCTTGGCAAATTGCTGTTTATAATTAATGTTTTTGAATTTATCAGGCTTTATTCATGTAGAATAATTTAAATAGGTATATGTAATATAATTAAAAACAAAATTATACATTATAAGTGTAATTTCTGATTTTAACAAATTAATCAAATGTTATTAAAATCACTTTTCAGTACCTTGTCCTTATTAGATTGCTAATTTGCTTATTGATCTAACAAGAACAGGAATTTGGATCAACACACTTTCTAACCTTGCTACTGATTTTATAAAAAAGACTATGCATGCAAACCTTGACAAATAATAAATGAAAATTGATGAGAAATTTAATAAATTGACTACAAATCATCCAAGAATTTAAAATTTAAAGGTAGATTAGTAATTGATCATTTTAAAAACCAAACAATCATCACTAATTATATATAGATTGTGACTACTGAAATTTAAGA
Source organism: Epiperipatus broadwayi (assembly GCA_028023455.1). NCBI lineage: Eukaryota > Metazoa > Onychophora > Udeonychophora > Euonychophora > Peripatidae > Epiperipatus > Epiperipatus broadwayi. Next base: position 76,948 of record JAQFVV010013564.1, on the reverse strand, counting down.
GTGCATTTCAATATGTGGTAAAATATCACCCAACATTTTTTTTTTTAATCTTTCTTTCTTATTTGATTTTTGGATAGTGAATATGTTAACTTATGAAACATTGAAGTGAGTTGCTATGATCCACAATAATATTAATATAATATTGTTTATTAATAACTGTATTGTAAGATTGTAAATTGACTATTCATTTTGGAAAATGAATACATAAATAATAAAGTATATAGTTTGGATGAAATTATTATTCCTTTGTTAGATGTTTCTTTTTTGTTACTGCATTCACAATAGTAAATTATAAATAATACAAATAAATGTTTAATATTTCAAATATATTTGTTCTTTTTATTCGTACGATATTATATAAAGGATATATATATATTTTCAGTGTAATATAGTGAAAATGTGATGTAGACTGTTTAATTTTTGTTAGAATAACAAATAGTATTGACATTGCAAAATATGAATTTTTGTTGGTATATAATAATTCTAAAATATTTATTTTTGTATAATACAAATTTTTATTAAAGGAACACTACTGGAAATTGTTGAATGAGTGAATATAGAGGACTGCTATACTTAGACTGATGTCAATGAAGAAATCTTATAAATAGAACTAAACAGTTTTACTTTAAACGGAATCACTTATAAATTTCTTTATAAGATTTTTTAAATTTTTCTTTAAAGTATATAATTGACTAAACAAAATGGAGGGGTAAGAAGTAATATTAAGCCCATGAACTGGGCAACATATTGAGAAAATTTTATGGAAAAATGACAAATTTATTATAAAAGAAAAAATTCATCAAAACTGCTTTATTACATTATACACCATCAGAATATTTTTATCCTTTAAAATGGATGTTGCCTTTATTTTAAAGATGGATTACAAACATCAGAAGGTGTAATTTTATTAGATCAATTGATCAATTTTTTCTAAGAAATGAATCAGTTTAATTTCCCATCAAATCATCCTAGATAAAGTTAACATCTATTCATTTGTAATATTTTGAAATAATATTTGTTCATGAAAGGATATCTCTTCACATCATCATGGATATAAACTAGTATTTATGTGTGTAACATCATATAAACCATATAATAATTATTATTTGAAATAATAATTTGGATATATATAAATGGATAAAATGTAGTTTGGATTTAAAGGTTTTCACTAATATATTATATCTTCTCTGGAACAAGGAAATATTATTGGTTTACAGTTTGAAGTAAACATCAGAACTGTGATGCCATTCATTCAGATCATTTGTTTACATTCATCATTATTATTGATACATATAAAAAATATTTATTTCTCATTTTAAAATGTCAAGTATTTTTTGATAAGTAAAGTTGAATAGTAATCTATTCTAATACCAAAATATAAGAGTTACATTTCCCTAAATTTAAATTTCTATCTTGTGACAAGACAATTATTATTTTAATATTTAAAAATATTCATTTTTTTATTTATTGATTTTAAAATTAACTTCAGGTATATCACTTGTATTACAAGTTCAAAAATTTTTTTTATTGCAATAAGTAATCACTTTATTTTGTTCTCTTAAATTTATATTACAAAAAAACTAGATTCATCTTTGCATACACATATTTTTTTATTAAAAAAATATTTTTTTATAAAAAGTACAGAAAAAGATGTATATATTAAACTCTATTTTATTTTGAAAGTATAAATGTCCTGCAACACATTTTGTGTTACATAGACTTATATGTTTCATATTTGGTATTAAATAATTGGAGATTAATAGGCAATCACATATGTAAATATAGAATCAATATCAACTGATGATCTATTTATTATACATGTAATTAGAACATAGGTGTACATATCGATTATTTAAATCTATTCATAATATATATATATATTAAGTAATAAATCATAAATTTCTATTTTATGCTTATCACATTATAATAATAAAATTGTGCTAACACACATATAATGTAAAGCTATATAAGTGATAATTAACACATTAAAAAGGCTTAGCACTTTCCAGAAAATATATTTCTCATAATCATAGCCTGTTATGATTCACTCATAGGAATCATTATGTATGTACAATATGCAAACTTTATGCAAATGAGTCAATTAGCCCATCTTTTGGATATAGAAAAACATGATTCTTTGCAATTAATGGTGAAGGAATCTTCCGATATGAAGTAAGCCTCCTTTACCTTATGTTTAACATCATGCCTCTCAGTACAAATTAATTTTGGAATGGTGCATTCAAACTCATTTCTGGGTACTTTTTGATGTTGTAGGAATATTGAACTCCATTCTGGGTTGGTATGTAACTTATTATACCTATACTTATGCTGCGACAACCTAGTAGCTATGGTGGCTTTGGTTTCACCATAGTATGAGGTTTTACATCCATTGTGAGATCAGGCAGTGTTATACACAGCCTGTGGGATTTGTGAAAGTTCAAATGAAACTCTGTAGATAAAGTCATGTAGAAAGTCTTTTGCAAAGAGGGCATGTAAACCAGCAACAGCCAAGGTTTCTCATCTCTAACAGGCTATCATTATGAGAAATATACTTTTTCAAAAGCACTAAGCCTTTTTAATTTGTTAATTATCATTTATATGTCTTTACATTATATGTGTGACACAATTTTATTATTATATATATTTATTACATAATTGATATTCATTTATTAATAAATTTTAATTTAACTTAAATCAAATAAACTTGTCTGACTGTAATTCATTGATTAATAGCATTTGAGTGAGACAAGATAAACTGTCTATATCATAAAATTTTTTTGAAATAACTACATTATATTACTCCAGAAATCAAGTTCCAGGATTAGTAAGTTAGTATGGTTATATTATTTTTTGTGTATTGAATTCAGTAGTTATTATCTGACTAGATATAAACTACATATGGTAATCATAGTCAAATATTTGCATATTTTACCTAAATTATTATTGATTAGATGAGTACTATATTGAGTTCATGGTTGGTCAATAAGACTTTAATCTTATTCAGTTATAGAGTTGATGGTAGTATATTATGTTCTGTTATGAGTCAGAATGATTTGCTTTAATTATATTTAAATTTTAACTGATGTGGATTGTAAATCCAATTAAATAGAAAATTTTGATATTCATACTTGATTATAATGAATGTTAAGAATTCTTTTTATATGTCTTGGTTGTTATAATATAGTTTTAATAATTTAATTACAGGAAATTTAAAATAAATTGATATGATTAATAATTTGTACTCAAGTAAATATCCAATAGAAATCTAATGTTTCTTTTATATACTGGTATGACTGGATATTATAGATTCAAGAATATCTTATAGGTTTATTGATATTATATCATTATTAAATATTTTATCTTGTTATAAATAGTGTGATTAGTAATAGTAAATTAATATATGAGCATAGTTATGGCAGAGTTAGTATTATTTATCATTTTACAAAACCGAACTCAAGAATAAAGAATTATTTTAATTACTGAATAATTATTTATAGACTAGTATTCATTTAGCTTAGTTTATTATATTCATTCTATTATGAATGATACTATTATTCACATAACATTAGAAAATTTAGTATTATTTTTCTTTGATTTATATTTTATTCAGTTACCAATGATGTTCAAATTTAGAGCTCATTTTCATTCTGCTATATAGGGTGGTCAATGATAGGGCTATATTTTATTTATGCTGTATTAGAATTATTATTTACCATTGCAAATATTCAATCTGTTATAAATACTACCGACATTAGTGGAGTTATAACAGAAATTAGCATATGCACATATTTATTATGTTATAAATGGTGCCATGATTTGCAGGTCATAATTAAACAGGATGACTCTATCATGGTGTCATATCTAATCAGTTACAAATAGCTTCCAAATCTGTGGAGTATTAAAAGAAGAGTATACCCTCATTTTAATCTGTTATAATGGCATCCTAAGTTTAAGCGTGATAATAAAAATTACTTCATCATTATTTTTTTCATTTTAGTTAAAAGTGCTGCGTAAACCTGTAGGGCATCCACCCACCCCCTATCTATCTATCTATCTATCTATCTACCTACCTACCTACCTACCTACCTACCTACCTACCTACCTACCTACCTACCTACCTACCTACCTACCTACCTACCTACCTACCTACCTACCTACCTACCTACCTACCTACCTACCTACCTACCTACCTACCTACCTACCTACCTACCTACCTACCTACCTACCTACCTACCTACCTACCTACCTACCTACCTACCTACCTACCTACCTACCTAAATAAATAAATAAATAAATAAAGAAAGAAAAATTCCAGAAATACCGAAACAAACAGTAGTCAGTGCATTTAGGCTATAAACCTTCATTGATTACTGTTTTTATATTTGTGGAAATAATACTCCTTGTAATTATTATCTATCTATATATCATATGGTTGGAAGTTTAGTAGGTCAAGTAATATTCAACATCTCAGGAAGCAAGTTGGCACAACAATCCATTTAAATAAGTTACTCACCGTTTTATGAAATCATAGAGAACACCCACTAATAAAAATAGATGTCATTTCTTATAATGCGGATAACAGAAATGACAAAGAACTTTGATCTAAATGCTTCAGGTTTCAATTTGGTACTTTCAAATATAATCAAATTGATAAATATTTCTACAGGAAATTGGATGAAATTATAAATATAATATAATTTATAAAATTAAGTGACCAAGGAATATGAAAATTTAAACATCAGAAAATTCAGATACACTTTATAAAAGAGAGAGTTAAATAGTGTAATCATATAATGAGCAAATTTCATTGCAGGGCTTCATGATTATAAAATAACTTGTAAAATAAGTTTACTTCTGATAATTTTGAAATTTTATGATAAGAAAGGAATGATAAAAAAATTAAATGAAATGAGTATTAAAATGTGAAACAAACAAATAAGTTTTCTTTTAATCAGCTTTGCATCATATGCTGTCCTCTAAGCTAATAATAAGTAAAGAGCTGGGTGGCCTATGGACCAGGACCAGTTCTCTAAAATGAAAATTATAAGCCTGTTTAAATATGAAAAAGTTTCCACATTTAACTCTTCCAGATTCAAAATACAGGTCAGAGATATGACAGACAGATGCACAACTAACTATGCCAGAAACCTATTCTTAAAATATACTGTTTATTCATAATTTTTTCTATTAAAATATTTAGTATATCATTGATTTTTTTCAGCATATTCTAACATGTTACTATAAGTTCTCTTTATGTTTATTCTAGAACCAGCTTCAGTAATCAACTGGATTTTACTTTCATTAAAGAGGACTTAGGGCTCAAGACTAGAGCAAAGTCAACTAACTCATTTGCATAATTATAATAAATCAGACACCATATTTTAGTGTCTTTAGTATGGTTTCCATTGATACTCGAGCTTGTGAAAGATGTTTCTAGAGTAGATTAAAAATAATTATTTTTAGGAGCATATGTTAAGAGTAAGCTGAGAAAGTGAATGTTTTTATTGATACTAATGTTTGCTTGTAACCAAAGAATAAAAGAGGTTTATAGCTAGCATAAAACAGAGATACAGTTATTAACTTGTGTTATATCTTCACAATTTTTTAATTAATTGATTAGTAATAAAGAAGTATGAGTACATTAGTTCTAGCTTTAAAGCTAAAAATCAATGAAAGGCAAAAAGTCAGCAACTGGTCAGAAGATGTGAATATAATATCATTACTTATCAGGTGTCTATTAATTATTAAAGTTTATAGTACATACTTCTAAAGTAGGGTGAAAAGAGCTTTTTGTGGAAGCTTATTTTAATATAATTTTTTAACTATTCCAAACATTGAGTTGTTGCTTATTGGTAAGCACCTTTGAATTTTCTATCTTCTAGAGAAGCTCAAATCCATCTTGGATAGAGACAATCTCTAGCTTAATAAACGATTAGTGATAATTATTATTATATTTACCTAGAGTAGATGTTGTCAAAATTGTGGGTGGAATAAGTATGACACGTGTAAATCAAAATGTAACAATTTATATTATTTCAATAAATGTTGAAGACAAATTTATATTTTCCAAGATAACTACAGAAATCTGACTGCATCAAGTTAGAATTGCAAATAATATTTATGACTATCACATCTTGGTAGCTCTCTATAAAATATTACAGCTAATATGAGACATGGAAAATAAAAAATAAAAAAACCCTCTTATTTATCCTGCATAATTTAGTGCAGTGGTGGAGCAGTAGATTTTAGACCTCAAGGTACAAAGACGGCCCAACTTTACTATTTTTGATCCTTAAACTTCTTACAAACTTTCAAACATCAACCAATTTTACTATTAACTATTATTCCTTTATGTATTCAAGAGCTTTAGATAGGTTTCCTAACTGATCACCCTATTAAAAATAAGAATTAAATAAATTATGCATACTGTTCAACCTTTTGAATTTATATAATATCAAAGACTGAAAATGTTAAAAACCGCTTTTAATTACAGTAACGCCTTTGCATTAACAATTTCTGATATCTTGAAAATAAGTATAAGTGTATCCATGGTTTTATAAACAGAAAAAAAAACCAAAAACACCAGCTCTTCAAGAAAATTTCTTTTTCTTAATGTTAAGAACTGTGATCTATCTTTAAATGCTTATTTTTCTTATATACCTCTCAAAAATTTCCATAATCTTTCTTTGGTTTAACTAAATATGGGTTTGTCTAAATCAAAATGTAGAAATACAGATAAGCGCTATTATTTTAAAAGTGTTTCAATCAAGTTTCATTAATAATATTTTAATAACAATAAAAATAATGAGATAATTTTATTATTTTCAAGATAACCCATATGATACATACGCACATTATTTATATATATGTAGAGAGAGTTTGTCGTCGATGTCTGCAAATTTTAAAATGACAAAATGTTTTATATACATTTTATTTGATGTTAATCGTAGTTATAATTAGTCGAACTTTACCAAGTCCTGACATCAGTAATATCTAACAACAAGCTATTAAATTTCCTCAACCCACTTGATCTGCGGTACTTAATTTTCAACTACTATTCTTTGTAGACAGAAACAATCTGCAAATTCCAAAAGGGTTAATTAAATGCCGTTTTACCTTTTTTTCCCCCTCCTCCTTTTTTCTTCCTCCTTCCCCATCTTTTATTTTTTATCAAAAAAAAAATATAATCTTTTAATGTCAATATTTTTCATAGATAGTTAAATCACACTAGCATTACAGAGAAGATAAACAGTTATATAAAATTAGTCGGGTAAAAAAAAAAAGAAGAGAGAAATTATTTGCTAAAGGAAGTCCTGTATGGGGCTAATTATATACGAACATCTTTTATTCTGGACTCAGAGTCCATTGTGAAACTTTTCATTATAGAAAAAAAAAAAGAACTAGATTTCTCTTCAAATTGCAAGCCCAAGTTCAACAGGAATGTTGAATTTTTAACAGTTTACTTTTATCTTGTGAAACCATCAGCAAGAACAAAGCTTTGCCACTGCCCGAGAAGAGCTCCTCCCCCTCCCCCCCAACTGATCCAAGACTAAGTTAGGCATGTATCACTTTCAAGGATAAACTAACATTACAACTCTAAGCTTTTGTCCTAGGTTTTTCTAAAGGTCCCAGAACAATAAGGAACCAAATCGACATTTGTGTCCATAGAAGAAGGAGAGAGAGAGTCGTTTTTTTTTTTTTTTTTATGTGATGGACAAAGGCAATCATGTTGCCTGTTTGCAAGCGAGTGAGCGCACTCTTTCTCCTTTTTTCTTTCCCTTTGAAACATCTGCCAGATAAAACATACATGGCTCTGGACTTTCATTCTAGTCTGACCACAAAGAAAAGCATGCTAACCCAAGTAGCCTCTTAGATGTAACCAGGGTATTCTAATCCTTCTTAACTAGTTGTTTACCATTATCTTCCTCATTCGAGGACCGGGACAGGTTGAAGGTTTAGAGAAAAGATTTGTCCAGTGGTTGCAATGGCCAATAACACCAGGAAGAACACCTACGGTTGCTACTGATAACAATTAGTCTACAGCTATTGTTGAGAAATTTTAAGAAGACTATATGTGTTTATAGAAAGACGAGGTGTATAGTTATCAATACAAACCAAACAAAAACAATCATTATTTTTCAAAAATTCTATTAAAAGACATTCAAGAATATTTTTAAATGTTTAAAGCATTTGTTGTTGTTTTTTTTTTTTTTTTTTAAAAAAAAAAAAAACTTCTCAATTTCATAAATTGAAAAACAATAATCTTTTTCACTTTCTTGTAAACGAGTTAAATGTGTAAAAAAAAATTACATTTATAATATACGTGTGTTATAATTACATTTATGTTACAATCTTATGTATATGTGATTATGTGTATTTTTATAAACATAAAAGTATCGTATATACATGTCTGTATATAAAATGCATATGTACGTGGGTTTAAAAAATAATAAACGAATAGAATAAATATGCCTATACTGTATACACATTCTATGATGGGCAGTTAGTTTACAAAATACTTAATTATGTTAAATGATATTGCTTATATGTATTACGTTTACCTTCTTTTATTGTAAGTTATATGTTTAAATAAACAAATACCCGAATGCCGGAAATGACGATTCATGGACCCTGAAAAATTAAAACAATTCAGTAGAAACGTTTTCTTTTCCCCTTTTTATCATTATAAATTAATCTTCATTTATGACCGGGACGATAGAAAATATTAATTATAAAATAAAGATTAAAAAAAGTTGATTGATTTAATGTAATATGCGACTAAATTATATAAATAACACGCAGAAATATAAAATAAATAAACAGTAATATTCTAATATGTATGATTAAGATTAAAACAGGCAAAACTCTCTATACGTATTGCCACCCAGTGCAAGCCAGAGTAATCAATGGATGCCAGAAGGCTTGTGCATAAAATCCCCATCTAGTGCTTACTCATCCAATATCCCCAGACTAGTTTCTTGCTTGTGACCTTCGTCATGGAGGAGCCTTGGATTTAATAGCACTGCGCTTAGATCTTAGGATCTAATGCAACCCTCCAGCAGCCACCCTTTATCTCTACTTAACTACAAAATTATGAGACATATTGAAAACACTATAATATTTTCAATCCAAGTTCATCAACTTATATAGTCATATAGGTTTGAACTCAGTTCAGTACCCATACATTTTGGTGTCTTTGGTTCTTTAATAACCATAGCCACCACTATCCTATTAGGCAGGATTAGTCTTAAGAAATGTGATCATGTGATGTTTATGGGCTTAAACCAATCCTGCCTAATAGGATAGTGGTAGCTATTATTAAAGAACCAAAGATACCAAAGTGTATGGGTACTGAACTGAATTAAGACCTATATGACTATATAAGCTGATGAGCTTGGATTGAAAATATTATAGTGTTTTCAATTTAAGTTTCATAGTTTTGTAGTTAAATAGAGATAAAATCTGGCTGCTAGAGGGTTGCATTAGATCCTAAGATCTAGGTGCAGTGTTCTCAGATTAAAGGCTCCTCACTGACCAAGGCGACAAGCCAGAAACTAGTCTGGAGATATTGGATGAGTAGGCACTAGATGGGAATTTTATGCACAAGTCTTCTGACATTCATTGATTACTCTGGCTTGCACTGAGTGACAATATGTATAGTGAGTTTGCCTGTTTTAATAACAGTTAAGAACAAGCATAAAAAAATAGTGATCATGTGATGATTAAGATTAATGACCATATTAGTGATAGGAATTAGTTCCTAAACAAAATATTTTCATCATTTAAGATAGCAATGTAACAATATCTTCACAGAATTTTTTGTTCAAGAGAAACTGGAAAAAATATATTTTAAGCATCTTTGGAGTATTTCGGAAAACTTAATTTATCTTAAACTTTCAGAAAAAGTACCCAAAAAGTTTAATTCTTCTAATCAGCATCAAAAAATTCAGAAGACATATTTAAAACTATCATAAATAAAAAACACTGATGTTTTGGCAAGCTGTTATTAATTCTTTACAGTACATTATCTAACGGTATTTATTCTGAAAATTCCTGTAAATTTTTTGCCATTTATCCTAACGACCTTATATTTTATATCAGAGGTTAAACTCTTCATACAACAGAGCCACTCAGAGCAAGTCAGAGTAATCAATGGATGCAAGAAGGTTTTTGCATACATTCTCCATCTAGTGCCTACTCATCCAATATCTCCAGACTACTTTCTAGATTGTAGCTTTCATCAGTGAGGAATTTTGGATCTGAGAGCACTGCATTTAGATTTTAGCTTCTAATTCAACTGACCAGCAGCCACCTTTTACCTTATTAACCAACTATAAAGCTTTGAGTCCAAAATAAAAATACAAAAATGTATATAAAATGCATATGTACTTGTGTTTACATTAGATCCTAAGATTTAGGTGCAATGGTGTCAGATCCAAGGCTCCTCACTGATGAAAGCCACAAGCTAGAAACTGGTCTGGGGATATTGGATGAGTAGGCCCTGGAATTTTATGCACAAATGTTCTTGCATCCATTGATTATTCTGGCCTGCACTGAATGGCTCTACTATATGGAGAATTTAACCTCTGTGTTAACAGCTTATGTAAGCATAAAGAATGGTGATCATGTGATATTTTATATCAGCAAAGATTAATCAATAATTAACAGTTCTCATTTTCTTGAGATTGTGAATAAAGATTATATAGTTTAAAGATTCTTAATAACTCATGTAAGCAATACTTTATAATTCAAAATAATTTAATTATTAAAAATAATTGTAGTCTTGAAATTAAATCATCTAGACATTTATTCTTTCTGCCAAAAAAAAATCAGGCTTGAGATATGAAGTGGATTACTAATTAAAATGATTACTAATTACCCTTTAATTGAAATGATCTGATAGTGAAGATTGAATAAAAATTTTAGAGTTGAGAAACATATATGTGATAAAAAAATTAAATGTTTTGTTGATAGATAACTTAATCTATAAGTGGGTTATGCAACTTTGTTTATATCTAGGTTTTATTAATAGGCAATTTAATCCAAAATTACATTCTATGATATATTTCTCTCTGGACACAAAAAGAGAAATAACTTAATGTTCATAATGTTGTTTTTGATAATAACCATATAATATTTAAAATAATATGTAAAAAAAGTTTTTTTAAATAATGCTTTTATGTAAATAGAATTAGTTGACTAAAAAGTAGGAAAAAACTGAATCTCAGTAAATTTTCCATTCTTGGAAAAATATCAGATCTTATGAATCTAGACTTGTTAAAACAATTGGAAATTGCAGGAATATTGTCATTTCAAAAAGGTATTTGAGGCTCAAATAAATCATAAAAATCAAAAAGGTCTCAAATGCTTTATGAAACAATAATATTTCTGCAATTTCCAATAGTTTTATAACAAGTTTAGATTTTTTAGATCTCTGCCATTTTCCAAAAATAGCAAATTAACTGAAATTCCGTTTGTTCTACTTTTTAATCAGAGTATTTTGTTAAAACTAAAAAAAAAAAAAATCTCAGCCAAAGCAAATTTTAAAAATGTGGACATACAAACAGAAACATACATGGATATGGAAATTTAATAAGAAAGTATATAATAGCAAGTAATTAATTTGAGAAAGAGATGGTTCTAACTAAGTATATAAATGATTGCTAGCTTGCCCAAAAAAATACCAATTGAGAACTGCTGAGTAAGATTATATCAAATAAATAAATGACATGTAAAAATTGAAGATGAAGAAAAAGCTAAAATAAGACATTTCATATAATAGATTGTTAGATAAAGCAAATAACTTCAAATTTTTTTCTTGAAAAGTGATATCAAAGTTTTTGTTTTGATGAAAAACATGAGAACTTAAACTGTCTATCAAACAAAAAATGTTTATGACTGATATGACTCAGTATTTATGCATATCCAAATCTATTAAAAAAGTTACATATAAAAGTACCACATGTGAGATGGATGGATGAGATTAAAAAATTACTGATGTAATGAGAAGAAAATAAGCCATGATAGAAAAATTTGGATCATGGCTATGATGATCAATGGTTAATTGATTTTTCAAATCCCTCTACAAGATAAAAGATGAGGATAAATGAACTTGTCAGCCTTGGCTAATTGACCAAACCTGGAGTCAGATGAAGCTAGAGTCCTAATTCATGTATTTCTTAGGCCTAAAACTTGAACTTTTTCCCATCCACTGAATAAATAACATATCCCATCTTTCACTTAAGAATAATCTAAACTTTAACTATGTAGATCTTTCATACATCCTATATATTTAATACACAAACTTTGCATTAGTTACACACTGTACAATTAATTTACCTATATCAACTTGTAAATATTGTTATAGTCCTTGTTACTCTTTGGGCCAGGACAATCATTAATCAATGGAATTTCCAAACCCTATACATAGGTTTGACTTACTTTATATTCCTAGCTAATTAAGCATATGATGCACTGCCTTAAGGCATTAGTGTAATCTTTGATTTTATTTATATTTATTTATTTTTCTTTCATACTTGCATTAATTAACTATCATGATTTTCTTATGCTGCTTTTGAGTCTATGTTATTGATCTAATACAACTTTTGATTTTTCTATACACATGGCTTGCATACCACATTTATATGTATACATTGAAACTTTCTTATTGACATAATTTTATCCTACCATTGATTTCTTTTGTATCCACTCTAATGTGTAAATAAAGTTTTAATTTTTGAAAGTAGAAAAATTTGGATTGAATTATGAGACTTATTCTGCAGCTGACTGATAATAATTTAGAATAATGATAATGATATTTAGGACTTGTCAATAAAGAAGTCATACAAGTGGCAAAATAAAATCTTCAGATGTGAACTGAATTTTTTGTTAAAACTGAAAATTAGTTTTTAAAAAAAAAACCAACTATTTTATATAGACAGATGTAACATGTTAAACATAAATATGCAGTCCCCAATTTAAAATTTTGAACCTTATGAAGTGTTAAATGTATTTCATAAAATAAATCACAAATTAAAAAAAAATTTTTAATTAAAAAGCTTAACTCCCAAAATTAATTATTGGCTTAGATCTGTAATTTCTCCAACAATTATTTCATGCTTTGGTATACTTTCATGTTCTCTATAAGAAACCATAAAGCTATTTTTTTTATATGTTTTGTTTGGTAATTTGTTATCATAACAGCACCCTTCATTTCAGTTTAGCCCATATTTAATTGGTAACAATTGTGTTAAATATTTGATACTACAGTCATAACACAATGGGAGGGGGGGCAGATTGATTTATGGTCAACATGGGTAGAATGAGAAGGTCGGTACCAATGTGGGCTTTGAGCTTTCCATCATCAGATTTTCAATGAAATGGATGGCTGAAGAGTTGGGTGGAATGGATTGAAGCCTGTCAATTAGAGTATGAAGATTGGTTATCTTAATATAAGCTGAGCATTGATTGTATATATGTGTGGAGATGATAATCTGGACCAACTGATGAGTACTGGTTTAGCATGAAATACATTTATTGGTGATTATTTATCTTTTCAACATGTGTGTGATCAAGTGTGTCAGCAGTTTGAGATAGTGTGGATAGCTGAGAGTCATGTGAAAGTCTGAGTTCAACCCCCTATATATTACATAGTGGAGCACAGGCATGAAAAAGCCTGTACTACAGAAAAAAATCATATATTAAAATATTTATTTTGCTAGAAATTCCCCCCACATGAGCTTTGGAATAAGGTAGTTTAAAAAAGATATTGCCATTAATAATCGAGCAAGATTTTCAAATAGGGGTTTTCCTGTGAAATTCTGATAGAATGTTACTTCAATCCAAAATGAAACTGTATTTGAGACCACTATACATTTAAATTTCCAATAAAAATCTACTTTAATGTTTCAGTATCTTCAATGAACAATTTTGCAAGGTCTTTAATATCAGATTATACTGATTAAGGATATGAACTTATAATTAAAACAATCACGTTAATTGCAAATAACAAGAACTTGTAGTAATTATCTGAGCATGCAGTAATTACAAAAATACCATCACCTTTTATTCAGTGGAGTCAGTTTTGATACTTAGGCCCATTTAGACACTCACTTCTGAAATGTTAAAATTTTTGTAATTGTAACAATGGTAAATTCAAAATGTTTATTATTTCAAAGGATAACTTTTTTTCAAAATTAGACAAGTCTGAAAAAAAATAGAACCTTATCAACCAATTCAATCTAGTATATACATGGCATGTGACATTCTGAAAAATCAAATTCTTCACCTCCTTGAATGTTATTTTTCTCTTTTAACCTGTTGAGGATTTAACCCCTCTTTCTTATTAGAAATATTCTATTCCATAATTGTAACATTTTATTTTTACAATTAATTTTTTTTTCTTTATCATATATTGATAATCTTTACATTATTTATTACAATTGTATTCTTTCAAATGATAGAAAATCTAGAAGTTAATTTCCCAACTTTAAAAAGTAGAAAACTAAAGCACTAAAATAAATCCGTGATGGTATAAGTGGTTCTTTTCTTCCTGGATCATAATCTGTACCTATTTGTAAAAATTATTGAGACAAAAATTTCTTAGATGGATTCCGTTTTTAAAATATAAATGAATTTTAATTAGGCATTATAAAAGAATAAAAATATGTGTTAAAATAAAAATTACACTTATATTAAAATATATATATACTAATAATTTTTTCGCAGAAGTTTATGACAGGCAATTTTGAAGAAGTCACCCTTTGAAATAATTAAGAGGCTTCCAGAATAACTTCATCAAAAGTTTCCAACTAGATAAGAACCAATCTCATAAGATTTCCATCATTTATAATAAAAAAGACAATTGATCATAGTTTAAAAATATTGATGTATATATATACAAATATATATTAATCATTAAAAATCAGTCAACATTTTTAGACAATCCCAATATCAATAACAATCAACAATTTCAAACTGTTGCCAAGGCAACCTCCTTTTAACAATGAATTCCACATGCAATCACACCTTTATTAATGTCTAATATACTTGCAACTTGACCACAGAGATTGAAATTATTAATACAAAGAAGTTTAAATAAACCTCCTTAAACATGTAAATATAACCTATTCTGAATGCAGACTAATAAATAGCAAATTATAACATTACAAATTACAATTATAAATTTTAAATTGCACCCAAAGTATTACTTAAATAATAAGTGTAATAATGCTCAAGGCTAAATGGGTTTGAAAGTAATCATTAAAAACCAGTCAACACTTAGACAATCCCAATAGCAATAACAATCAATATTTTCAAACTGTTATTAAAGCAACTTCCTTTTAACAATTAATGGTATAATATACTTATATAGACACTGAAGATTGTAACTTGACCACAGTGATTGAAATTATTGATACAGAAAAGTTTACATAAACTTCTTTAAACAAGTAAATATAGCATATTCTGAATGCAGACTAATAACATTACAAACTGCAATTACAAATTTCAAATTGTACCCAAAGTATTACTTAAATAATAAGTGTAATAATGTTTAAGACTAAATACTGCCTAGCATGCTTTTGATATAACATGTATATCGTATTCATGGCTTATAGTAATAGGTTAATTTTACATTTTTCAAAAAAATATATGAATAAAATTAAAAATAGCTATGATAATAATTGAATATTTGAAGTAATATTATTTCAATAAATGTAATATTTCCCATTATTTTGTAAAATAATTTTAGAATAAATAAATAAAATATTATGTTTGTATGTATATATATTTTAAACATATGTAACTAGAGGGGATTTGAACCCAGACTTTCATGCTCCCTTTAGTCATCCACTCCATACAAACAATACATATGACCACATACATGTGAAAAAATAAATGATCACCAATATATGTATCTCATGCTGGAAATCATTTATCTTTTTCACATGTATGTGAGCATACGCATTGGCTGCATAAGATGGAGTGGATGATTAAAGGGTACTTGAAAGTCTGGGTTCAAATCCCCTCTAATTACATCTAGCTAAAAGTATATATACTAAAGATGTATTTAAATATTATATCTTAAACATATATATAATAAATAAATTTAATAAAATAAAATAATAAAAACAAAAACTGAAGTAAACATTATAAAATTCAATATTTCAAGACATAAAAATTTAGAAATAAATACTAACTATAGCTAACTTATGGATTACACCAACCCCAGTAGCATTCAAATTTTTAGTTAAAATTCACATTGAAATTAATTTAAATTGTAAAAATATTAATATTTAAATATGATTGGCCAATTATCCATAATCTGTATATATTTTCATAGTTGAAATATTTATTCATCAAATTATTTGACATATTTATAAAATGTGTTTCTTTGATTTTTCTTATCTTTTTTTTAAATAAATAATTCTCTATATATAATATTAAAATAAAAGCTCCCATTACAAGTAATTACATATTCTACAAAAATAAATTTGGTTCTGTCTTTGATATAATTAAAATCATGTAATTTTCTATATATTTTATATTCATGAATTCTTTCCTTTTTAACACTTTTTATATAAAGCATGGTTTGATCATGCTGCTGTGCTATGGTTTTAAATTAATTTTGATTTATCTTTTTTACCATCACTTATAGTCATTTTGCATTAAAAATGTGAATTAAACTTTTCTATGGACTACTGACACCTTTAGATTTTTTGTAACTAATAAATCAATAAGAACAGTCTACCAAATGTAAAATGAAAACTCTCCCAAAACTAGAGGTTGCTGATTGGTTAATTTTTTAATATGAATAATAAGAATCTCCCATTCTATTTTTTTTTAACAATAAAAAGAAAAAATTGCAAAATTTCATAGAGTATTTAATAATTTGCAATTATTTTTACAAAATATTTTCATTGTAATTATTAAGAAAAAATATATTTGTTTCCACTTAGACTTTTTTGAAATATATTTCACTTGTAAAAATACAAATTAAAAAACTTGAAGTAACATTATACCAGAAGCAGAGATTATTATGGTTCTTAACATTCTGTCAAACAGAGTGATTGTGAATTTTTGCGATAATTTAATAAATATATTTTCAATTTTCAATTTCAGACAAATATTTCATAGATTTGTTAAGACTTTATAATAATTTATTCAAATTTAAAAATTGGAAGACTTTCAATAAATATTTCATTAATTTTCTATTTACAACAATGTTATGACAAAGAACCAGTAAACGTAAAGTCCTTGTTCCCATTATATATTTCATATTTTTATATATATTTATTTTATATTTGGAAAATTCAATATGATTTTTTAGAATTTTTCTCATTTGTAAACTTAAATTTGTAGCAAATCAAGCCCAATTTATTGATTTATAATATTAAATAAATATTTTAAATATTAAAATTATAATAAACTATTAAACTCAAATCTCATTAGATATATGTGGCAAAAAAAACTAACTATGAATGAGTTACTGCACATTTAGATTTCAATATTTTATCGAAAACATTAAATTCATTGATGTTATCAATATTATCTTTTCTATTAATAAGCAATCTATAATAATTGCGGTTATACTAAATGCTACATTAAATGTGAAAAAACAATTGATGTAAATCATTCGATACATTCATTTATTTAGTGAAAAAGTAATAATGAATAAAAATGATAAAAAATACTATTCCTACAGTTGATTATGTATTTCCTTATTTTTGTAAAAAAATATATACATAGTTTAAAATAGTTTGAATTTAAATTAAAGAGTAAATAATAGACTAAATTATAGAGTAAATAAAAATATATTAATTCATGAGAGAAATACAGCCCATTAATTTTTGAATAAGCTAAAATTGTCATTTTGGGAAAAGAATAAAAATTTATCCTGATTAAATATTTTCAATCTGAAGCTATTAATTTATGTACAGTTTCTTTTAATATTAAATACTGATTGGAATGTTAGTTTGAAATGTGAGAAGTAATTATAATATACATCTCTTGTTTTATTTTTATGTTTTAGAAGACTGCTTCAGCAAAGAAACTGTGGGTACTGATTTTTTTTAAATTTACTGTTAACTAGAATCTTAGTTTTAGTAGGTATATTTGATTTACAATATTTACTAGTTTATGATTTGCATTTGATACTGAACTTACATTAAAGAAGAAACTTTCTGACAATTTTAAATCTTGGAAAAATTTTAGATCTGTTTTTAAACTTTTCTCTGAAACAAAATGTGCATTGAGTGTTTCATCTAATTCCAAAATTTTTGATTTCTGTTTTGCAGAATATTGAGGTTCCATTAATAAAATTTGGCCTTAAAATTAATTTGCTAGATTCTAATGAATAAGGAAGTTATCCTGAAATTAAACTTCAATAATTCACAATTAAACATATTTTGGGAAGAATATATAAAAAACTAAGTTTAATTCTTCATATTAATTACTAGTCTCATTAATAATATTTGTTTTTCCATTATTAATCTGCTTTTTTTGTGTGTATTTTCAAAAATTATTTTTAATTTGGTGTTTTATTTATAATAAGTAAAAATTGTTAGGCTTCCAAAATTTTAGCAAGATTAAAAGAATTGTGGATTAAAATAAATAATACTAAGCAATATTAATATCCTCTATAGATTTTCTTTTTATAGAGTTTAATTTTGATGAAAGGTTATAGGGACTCTCATGTTTTCTATGATGTATTACATTTTATGCCAAGATATTCCATGTATTTATGGTCCTTTTTTTAATGAAAAATAAAGATATAATTATCTGTATTTAATGGAGTAAAATTGGATAGTTACAGAAATGTTGCAGGATAATGTATGTCATATAATAGTATAAATATAAAATAGAATTGGTGAATGAATACTCAATATTAAATAATGAGTTGAAAATAAAAAAATATTCCTGCATTAAATGTTAAAAATTTGTTAATGTTCTCTATCCTACACACTTTTGTAAATGCAATTGACTATATTGTTTTTTTTTTTTTTTAAAAAAGAAACTGAATTTCAAATAAGAGGATTGCAATTTAAAAAAAAAAATACATGCATATTCTTCCCTTCTAATATTTACTAATCATTCACACCTCTTTTCGATCGTAACAAAGCAGAATGTTTTCAGAGGTCAATAAAAATTGGATTACAACAGTATATATAACTGACCTTTCAAATTATCTGATTTATGGGATGAATGACGCAAAGTAAAAATCACAATGCCCTGAAGAACTGAAGCATATCTCATGGTTAAAGAAGTAACTGTTTATAATTTCTATCAACATATTGAAAAAAAATGTTTGGTAATCCCTTTCCCAACTGTGATGCATGACAATATGCTGTACATTGCATAATCATACCACGATATTATCTTGCTCCGATCATTGCTTTGCAGTGTTACATTACAGGTGCAAGCTATTTGAAGATTATTGAAAAACTACCTTCTTCCATGATGACTATTGTTTCTGGCGAACATTCCCCTTTTCAGGTTGGTAATGTTTCAATTCATACATTCTATGCAATCAAGAACTGGTTTGAGAAACATTAAGGATATTGTTTACATCTACTGGATCTATGCCAATTATTTGATTTAAATATTACAGAAGCTCAGTGTATCATCCTTAAACAAATCAATATTATTCTCAACATTATTTAGGCAGTAGTTGATGTACACACTAATCCTAGAATATATTCCTAAAGTTATTACTGGTGTTCCCATTATTTCGTCCCACCTATCTGTATACAGTGAGATCTAAATTTCTTTATATACCCCTAAGTAAATTCATACAAGGCAAATGTAAAAACAAATGGCTATATAAAACCCAGACGATATTTTCCCCCTAAAATATAAATATTTATTAATTGTTAAAGCCTCTGAAAATAAATAAGATAAGAGAGAAAAAAGTTTATTTGAATAGCCTTTTGTAAAACAACAATAATTTCTTTGCTGTTTATCTGGTATTTAAAAAGATTTAAACAAAAATTCAATAATAATGTTTATCTAGCTGAGAAGGGAATGCCCAGTAGTTATTGTGTTTCAAAGACAAGAAAACAACAGAAAATCATGTTTTTTCATATTTACAGACAACATTAAATTAAAAAGGAATTAACATTTTTAGGTTATCTAAATAATTTTGAGTAACATTATTAACTAAATTTCAAACCTTAATCATGAGAACATTTTCTTTTTTTTATTTTAACAATAACAAATTTTTGTTTTACGTGTGTGTTTTTATAATTGACGTGTATGTATATAAACAAAGCAACATATTATTATCTGCAAATAAGAAGATTTATATGCTTCAAAAAACGTCAACAAAAAACAAATTCTGAATGACTAGGACTGGTCAAGTTATATGAAAACACTTGGTTATCACTTGTCTTGCTTTCTCATCAAAACTTTAAGATCTAATATCTTTATATGAATAGTATATTATTCAAAACTTCATAAAAAATTTAAGCAACATAAGGACTAAAAATCAGTATAAAGCAGTGAGCATGATTCATATCAAATTATAAAATTTGGGCATGCCAGAAAAAAAAAGTCTTATTCTCATATACATTATGTGCCTAATATTCACTAATAAGGGTAATGGAGTATTAGGTATTTTCTTAACAGCTTTATGGCCTATGTATAAATTCAGTGAGATAAAGGTGGATATTTTTTCAGTTTCTAATCAGGGATAAAAATGATGTGGTATGGATGATATCTATTCTTTCCTCCTCTATAAGGATTTAATGAAAAGGCATTTGTTTGATCATGGATTTCATTGTGATTATATCATTTTAGACATAAAAAATTCAGATTAAAGGAATAGAGTAAATGGGATATAAAATTTATTCAAAATGCTTTTCTTTAGTAGTGGTGATTTTTCTAGTAGTATATTATTTAAGTATGTACTACAATTATTGATAATAGTAGCATTTCTTATGTTCTTGTAAAGAGGTATGAGAGCCTTGTTGGAATTGGAAACAACTTGACCCAAAAGTTAGTAATATCCTGCAAGTGATGATTATAAGAAAACATTCTGCACTACTTCTGTAAGAGAAAATAATCCCATCAATATTTTTAAAATATAAAATTTTTATCATCAAGAATAAAGATTATATCTTACTAAATACACAATTTTGACAGATGGATAAGAATTACGATATATATGCTTCTAAAATTTTCATGATTTTAATCAAAAGAGACTTGATATTAACAAAAGAAAAATCAAAATATAAAAAGTCAATGTTCTAAAATAGTTAAAGGTCTTAAAACAGTCGTGAAAGTTTTTGCTGTTGTTTAAACAATTACAACAGGCAAAACTCACTATACCTATTGTTACACACAGCAAGCTAGAGTAATCAATGGATGCCAGAAGGCTTGTGCATAAAATTCCCATCTAGTGCCTACGCATCCAATATCCCCAGACTAGTTTCTGGCTTATGGCCTTCGTCAATTATACACAAGCATTAGAAGTGGTGGTCATGTGATGTTCAGACAAATTGTTTAGAAAAAGATCTAAGTCAACACAAATTAATTTCTTAAAAATATTCTAATGGCAATGGAATGATGAAAAAAAAATTAAATAAAAACTTCAAATTAACTGGGCAAACAAAGATAAGAAGAGGATGGAAAAAGTTTTGACAGTAATTTAAATAAAACAAACTACATCTATTTATCATTAACAACCCTAGCCCAAAATCCATGAAAAATTCATTATAGAATATAAATATAGTTCATTATATATACAGGGAACTAATGATAACATAAATAGTACCAAATTTACAATAATAGCAACTATATGCATAAACAAATGATTATTCAGTAATATATTTAGTACATTAATCACAATTTTATATATTGCATATAAAAGCTGATATTAGCAGAAATAATGAGTGGAATTATTTTAATTGCATTTAACAGATAATTTATACAATTATTTAATAACAGTTGTCCATCATATAAAGTATCAGCATTTGTTTAAAGTTATTAAAATATTCATTACAAAATGATTATTATTTATACCACAACTGTCTAACACTATACTAGCAAAAAATAAAAATGCAAAACCATAAAACAATACAGTACTAG
Organism: Epiperipatus broadwayi; assembly: GCA_028023455.1. Taxonomy (NCBI): domain Eukaryota; kingdom Metazoa; phylum Onychophora; class Udeonychophora; order Euonychophora; family Peripatidae; genus Epiperipatus; species Epiperipatus broadwayi. Next base: position 54,862 of record JAQFVV010013564.1, on the reverse strand, counting down.
ATCAAATTCAAAATCTTACCAAAATCCTTACACAACCATGGTTTCATCTACTACAAATAGACCTTCTCAAGTGAAAATCAACCTAAAGAAAACATATATATATACAAACAAACAAACCTTCCCATAATTCATTTCAAACTCCACCTTCCCTTAATATCAAAAGAAGTCTTCATAAGATTGATAGCCTCAGAATCAAGGAGTTTTATCATCAAAGTCTCCTTTATTCTTCTTTTTAACTCATTCTTTTCATAAACAATAACTGAAGCATTGTCAAACAATATTCTATGACCTGTATTCAATTCATGAATATATAAAGCTGAGTTAAGATACCTATGTTTAACTCTACTTATATGAACCTTAACCCTTTCATTAAAGCTAAATTTACTCTGGCCTACATAAAATTTACCACAACTACGTGGAATTTTATAAACAATACCAGGAATAGACCTACTATCAACAGACTGCTTTGAACCATTAAGTAATGAATTCAAATCAGAACCTTTCCTCCATCAAACCTTCTTTCCACCTAACAAATGACTATTCCTATAAACCAAATTATAAATTGATGCTTTAAATGGTAAAGACATATAATCATCATCCTTACCAACAAAATTCTTATCATCCAAATCATGACTATAAACATTATTATTAAATACCACTTTTTTAATAAAATCATGACTATAACCCAATTCTACATATTCAGCAGCAAATTGACTTTTTTGAATATCAGCATCATTATTAAAATTATTAAGCCTTCTATTCCGACAACAAAAATTCAACAAAGACATTTTTTTATGTATAAAAGGCTGATAACTATCAGGCCTAATCATATTTCTCAAATTTTTAGGTTTTATAAAATGACTACAAAACAAAACATCATTAACCTTCTCAACATTTAAATCTAAAAACTTTAATTTTACAAAATCATAACCACCCCCCTCAATTGTAAACTTAATACTAGAATCAAAACCATTCAATCCACATAAAAACTCTTCTAATTTCTCTTTCTGAATAACAAACAAACAATCAACATATCTAACAAATAATTTAATAGAACATGAAAACATATTAATAATACTACACTCCAAATAATCAATATAGTCAGCACACATCAATGGAGAAATGACATAACCAATAACCCAACCTTCTCTAATCTTATAAAACACATCATTAGACATAAAATACATTGAATCCTCTAACAGCAAAAGCAAATCATGAAAAACCTTAATCTTATCTGCAGAAAAACATTCTAATTTTTTTAAAATTGAAAGAAAAACATCAATACTTTTTAATCTATTAACTGATTGGTACATATTTTCAATGTCTAAACTACCAAAAACACAATCATCATCCAAAACAAAACCATTTATTTTCTTAAAAGCTTCAAAGGAAGAAGAAACACAAAATTGACCCAGTTTTATATAATCCTTAAAATATCTTATAATAAATTTTGATATTTTATTAACAATTCCTCCTGTAAAATCAAAAATATATCTCAAAGGAAAATTATCTTTATGAGATTTCAAATTAAAGAAAACCTTTGGAGCCACAAAATCACTAGGGTAACAATTTATATAGTTATTAATTTTCTTTCAGTATGTGGCAGATTTTGTATGATAATTTTTCTTGTGTAGAAATTTTAGAAATAAAAAAGTTAATTAATATGTCTAATAGAATTGAATCTTTAAAGGCTCAGGTTAATTTTCTTAAGTCTTGTAGGTTTTGCAATGTGTTTCCTAATTCATGTAATATTAAATTGGATAGGAAATTGGTTTTATTTTCTAATTGTGATTTTATTCTAAATTTTAAAAGATTTATTCTTAAACAATTTATTATACAGATTATGAGTAGTTTATCTAATTTAATTGATAGTTATAAAATGTTTAGAAGAAAGTTGGATTTTAGAAGGAATTTTAATTATTCTGTTTTAAATTCTTTTTTAAAGTGGTTTAGGAGTAAGTGTCAAATCACTTATAATAATAAGTATTTCAAGAAATTTAAATGGTTGATTGGAAAGGCTGAAAATAAAAGTTTTGTGAAAGGAAAAGAGTTTAGATTTGGGTCTTATAAAAATAGGCCTGATGCTTCATCTGTTTGAAATTTGTCAAATTATAATTTGAATGTATCTGATTTGGCTATTTTAGCTAAGGGTCCTGGTTTTGTTCCGTTTGCTAATAGAAGTTTAATTTTTGATTTTGTTTCTGCAATTGAAAGTAATAGTAATATTTCTGATGAAAATAAAATGTCTTTACAGGTTATTTTGAATAGTTAATTACTTAAAAGAGAAAAATTTGTTTTTTCCCCTAAGGAAATTAGTTTTGTTAAAAAAAGATTGAAAGCCAATGATGTTGTATTAATAAAAGAAGATAAAGGTGGCCGGTTTGTATTGTTAAATAATATTGATTTTAAAAGTAAAGTTTCTTTAGAATTAAATAATGGAAAATATGCTATTTTAGATTCTGATCCTGGTAAAAAAATAAAATCTAAATTAATTAAGATTACGAAAGTGATGGAAAATAAAAAGATTTTTGATAGAGCTACTTATTTAAATTGTTACCCTAGTGATTTCGTGGCTTCAAAGAGGTTTTCTTTAATTTGAAGTCTCATAAAGATAATTTTCCTTTGAGATGTATTTTTGATTTTACAGGAGGAATTGTTGATAAAATATCAAAATTTATTATAAGATATTTTAAGGATTATATAAAACTGGGTCAATTATGTGTTTCTTCTTCCTTTGAAGCTTTTAAGAAAATAAATGGTTTTGTTTTGGATGATGATTGTGTTTTTGGTAGTTTAGACATTGAAAATATGTACCAATCGGTTAATAGATTAAAAAGTATTGATGTTTTTCTTTCAATTTTAAAAAAATTAGAATGTTTTTCTGCAGATAAGATTAAGGTTTTTCATGATTTGCTTTTTCTGTTAGAGGATTCAATGTATTTTATGTCTAATGATGTGTTTTATAAGATTAGAGAAGGTTGGGTTATTGGTAATGTCATTTCTCCATTGATGTGTGCTGTCTATATTGATTATTTGGAGTGTAGTATTATTAATATGTTTTCATGTTCTATTAAATTATTTGTTAAGTATGTTGATGATTGTTTGTTTGTTATTCAGAAAGAGAAATTAGAAGAGTTTTTATGTGGATTGAATGGTTTTGATTCTAGTATTAAGTTTACAATTGAGGGGGGTGGTTATGATTTTGTAAAATTAAAGTTTTAGATTTAAATGTTGAGAAGGTTAATGATGTTTTGTTTTGTAGTCATTTTATAAAACCTAAAAATTTGAGAAATATGATTAGGCCTGATAGTTATCAGCCTTTTATACATAAAAAAATGTCTTTGTTGAATTTTTGTTGTCGGAATAGAAGGCTTAATAATTTTAATAATGATGCTGATATTCAAAAAAGTCAATTTGCTGCTGAATATGTAGAATTGGGTTATAGTCATGATTTTATTAAAAAAGTGGTATTTAATAATAATGTTTATAGTCATGATTTGGATGATAAGAATTTTGTTGGTAAGGATGATGATTATATGTCTTTACCATTTAAAGCATCAATTTATAATTTGGTTTATAGAAATAGTCATTTGTTAGGTGGAAAGAAGGTTGCATGGAGGAAAGGTTCTGATTTGAATTCATTACTTAATGGTTCAAAGCAGTCTGTTGATAGTAGGTCTATTCCTGGTATTGTTTATAAAATTCCATGTAGTTGTGGTAAATTTTATGTAGGCCAGAGTAAATTTAGCCTTAATGAAAGGGTTAAGGTTCATATAAGTAGAGTTAAACATAGGTATCTTAACTCAGCTTTATATATTCATGAATTGAATACAGGTCATAGAATATTGTTTGACAATGCTTCAGTTATTGTTTATGAAAAGAATGAGTTAAAAAGAAGAATAAAGGAGACTTTGATGATAAAACTCCTTGATTCTGAGGCTATCAATCTTATGAAGACTTCTTTTGATATTAGGGGAAGGTGGAGTTTGAAATGAATTATGGGAAGGTTTGTTTGTTTGTATATATATATATGTTTTCTTTAGTTGATTTTCACTTGAGAAGGTCTATTTGTAGTAGATGAAACCATGGTTGTGTAAGGATTTTGGTAAAATTTTGAATTTGATCTAGTACTGTATTGTTTTATGGTTTTGCATATATATATATATATATATATATATATATATATTGTACCCTTACTTCTTGATATATAAAATAGTTTAAAATACAACTAGCTCAGTTACCTTATTATGTCTAATTAAAATTTGCATATCTATCTTTAATATATTTTTATATTATCATATCTTAATTAAATTTATTATCAATCATCAAAATCAATATAGTTTTAGATTATATTAATTAAATAAGTATTTAATAAAATTATGAGACTTAAGTAAAGTTACAAAGTAATAAGCAGATTTACACTGAGTCAATATCTCCCAAGATACTGTCTCAATGGCATAAGAATACTACCACTACCTTATCATCTTACCACTACATCTATAGCATTCTTATGACTTTTAAATGAAATAAATTTCTTTAATAATACTAAAGTAATTCCTAACGTTTAACTTAAAATATAATTAAATAATCTCAGGTTCTTCTAAGTTGTTTTAAAATAATAAATTATGTAAATAAGTATGATGTGGGATTTTATATCAAACTTAAATACACCTAACTTATTTAAATAATAATAATAAATAATACTAATCTTGGAGTGTAATTTAATCTCATCTATTTTTCTTATATAATTAATCACTAAATAAATAAATAATTATATGTATATCTTTTATTTCATATGGTATCTTCATTTTAAAATAGATCAAAATTTTATACTTAATAATCTGTGGCAATAAACAATATTGATTCTTATAATGGCTTATAATCATCTTATGACCATTGTAATATTTATTTCATGTCAATCAATTCTTATAAAATAATGTTAAGCAAATATGGTATTCAATTCTAAGTAATAATAACAAATTCAATTTTGTGCAAATATTATGTTTATTTCAAATCATCTGATGTCAAAATCTTGGTGAAAAATAATGAAACTCGACACACTTTTAAAACAAATTAACAAATTTATTTACAATAACTTCAAATAAATTTATTTACACTATTTACATTTTAGAATTTAAGAAAACAAATATAAATTGAACTAAGTAAGAAAATAATAATACATCGGTTTACATGTTATTAAATCATGTACTTCATAAGATTATACACTTTCAATGCCATATTATAATATTACAGCGTGTTTTAAAACTTAGATTTTTTTAAAATAAATAGCAGTGTACTTTAATTACTACAAATAACAATATATGTCAAGACTATTTATGTAGCATGTGTTCATAATGTAGCTCTACCTATTAAATAACTACATTAATTAAATATTTCATTTATAATGTATTATCATGTATTCACTTTATTATTAGCATTCTTAATAGCTTTATAAAATTAATGTATCTTTGTAATAAAACAAATAATTGATGTAATTATACTTTACTTAATGTAATTCTGTTATATGCTTTATCAAATATGATTATATATCTGTACTTTCAAATACTATTACTTAAATCATTTATCAATTTCAAATTCACAAAGCATTACTCTAGATAAATTCTATGATTCTTTTCTATGTAAAAATCATTACTTTACTTTATTGTTATTTAAATCCTTTCTATAAATTTCTATCTATAAAACATATCTAAACTTATCTAAAATTTCGGAAAAAAATATCAATTTTAAATAAAATATTCATTATCTAATCTACCCATACTACATGTCTATACTTAATAAACTTCAACCAAATATAGCTTCTACCCATAACGTAACTTAACTTATTCAATAAACAAAATACACAAAAATATAGACTTTTAAAATCCTTTTCTAATGCAAAAATAAAATAATTATTAAGATAAATAATAAACATCATTTCAATACTAAGCATAAATAAAATATCAAAATTATTTACGAAAGAATCATATAATTATTTCTAATTTTACTAATGTTTTCATTTGACATTATAAATTAAAATATGATATTTTAATAAAGTTAGTGCAATATAATTATGTTTTCATAAAATATCTATCCATTCATTCTACAACACTATATTCAGTACTAAAGAAAAACATATTAAATTCATTAAAAATCATTATACAATATTTTTACCATAATAATAATAATGCCAATCTGCTATCCAGCATTCTTCAATTTGCAGCTTCAAAAATAAAAAATTCACATTTCACTCATAAAATTCATTAGTATTCTTATATTAATTATAAAATAATTTAGTAATTAATTATTATATTATTTTTAGTTACTATTTAATAAATGTACTAACTATTTTTAATAGTTTAATAATATTTTAAATTTTATTTAAATAAATAAAATAAAAATTATATTACATTCCAGCGACGACTTTTGTTCTACCATAAAGTTCTAATAAATCCTATGTACAAAGTCAATAGAACACTATTTCTGTTCCGTTGAATCACTGTTTCTTGAAGTTTATAATAAAATGATAACTTTTTTTAAAAAATAAGTCCAATAAGAAACAAATAAAATTAAAAAAATAGTTATAAGTTCTTTCTGATCCAGTTCTTCATAAAATATTATTTTTAAAGTTACTATTTCTAAATAATTTATAGTTTATATATTATTTTCATTGAAATTATTTTAATCAACTTGGCTTGGCTTGGACGTCCATGTATTATTTACGCATTTAAACAATATATCTAGGTAGAATTTATTTTTCCATCTATAACGGCAGTTAGATTACTTCAATAAATAATTTTATTATATTACGATTTTAAAATACTTATACTTATAATATATTTGCCCTTTTCAAATTATCAATATCTAGTCTTTTAAGCATAAAGACTTAACAAGGCAAGTATTTATTTAAAATTACTACTGCTTCTTATATCTTTCCTTAAGATACATATTTTACTTCTATAATTTGTCAAAATACTTTCTTTTACAGAAATATTTATATTTCTTTAAAATATCTATTAGTAATAGACAATAGTAATTTAACTTTTGAAAACTATTTATAGTCCAAAATACTACTTTTCTCCATCTTGTAGTTTTATTACTAATCCAGCGTCTATTATTTTCTAGCATAAAGTTTCTGATATATTTCTCCATACGTGATGTTCCCTGACTATTTGAGAAATTAAGTTTCATATCGAGAAGACTAATAGGGAATTATTAAGTTTCTACTGCATACTTATCATTTAAAATTTCATAAAATTATATACAATAACACTCTTATGATTTTACAACTGATTTTAAGAGCGTTTATAAATTTACTTAGCTATTCTCTCAATAGCACAATCGACTTAGAAATTTAATTACAGAGAGCCCCCTTCAACAATTGAATCCAGCTTATATACTGCCAGAAACTCCTTATCTGATTGGTATGTTTAAACAATCAAACTTTGCTTATTTACATATTTACCAACACAATATTAAAAATAAAATAATGACTTATTTAATATTTGATATTTTATCAAATTCTTTCAAAACAATATTTATCGTTTATTTAAATCTATTAAACATTCTTTTGAAATATTCTTTCTCACTTGATTTAAATCTTAACTTTTATAAGATCATTTAAAATAAACTAAATCTTTTAAATACGTTATATTTTTAAAGTAATATTTTTAAAAATCAGATTTAATATTTTACATTAATATCTTTATTTTTATCTCGTGATAACTCACGTATTATTTATAAATTTATAACATGATTTTTTAAAATAATTATGCAACTTTATTAGACAACTTCCACGCATGTGTGTGTATAACATCTGTTCTTTATAACACAAGAACGCTTGCCGTCGTCTAAAAATAAACTAACAATTGCTTTTTTTAAAATAAATATTTATTTAAATAAATAAGATATTATAACAGATTTTAAAATAATTATTTGATATGATTAAAATCAAATATTAATCTCAATTTAAATACTTATAATTTAAAATATTTTTATTCACTTTTAACATATATTTCAAATTAAATAAATATCTTTGTCTAATTTTAACTTGTCTTTTAAATACTTTAGCTTTAAACATTTGTTATTAAATTTATTAATGCAGTATTACATCATAATCATCATCATTTTAAATATCCTCTCAATATCAACACAATTCACATATCAAACACTCATAGATTGCTTTAATTAAACTTATGGTAACATTACCACAAGCAAAGTCAACATCACACTTTTAAAATACTTCTTAAATTTAAAATTTTCTACTAGATTAGCACAAAACTTAAATGGTGACCCATACAAAAGGGCACAATATATATATATATATATATATATAGTACTGTATTGTTTTATGGTTTTGCATATATATATAAACCTACAACTACAGATTGCCCATGTAACCATAGCAATCCAAGCTATGTAAAACTCTTGTAACTAATCCAAAGCATGTAAAAATTTCTTGTAATCTTATGTAAATAAATAAATCAATGTGTACATATGTAAATCTACAACTACAGATTGCTCATGTAACCACATAAATCCATGCCACATAAAATCCTATGCCTAATCCAAAGCATGAAAAAATTATTGTCATCTCATGTAAATCAATAAATCAACTTTTACATGTGCAAACCTACATCTACAGATTGCCCATGTAACCACAGCAATCCAAGGTAAGTAAAACCCTTGTAACTAATCCATAGTATGTAAAATTTCCTGCAATTTTGTGTAAACCAATAAATCAATGTTTATATATGTAAACCTACAACTACAGATTGCCCATGTAAGCACAGCAATCTAAGCTATGTAAAACTCTTGTAACTCTCTAAGACAAATAAAGTTTATCTTTGAAACATCATGATGATGACAATGATAATAATAATTATTATTATTCAGTTCCATTTATTCAACCTGAACTATTCAAACAACAGCAAAAAAAAAAGGTAAAACAATAAAAAGAACAATAATAATATATTAAGTATACACATGCATATATTCATAAATGTGAACATGTAAATATCCTAAAATGCATGTGGAAAGGTAATCTTTCATACATTGAATTAAACTTATTATTTCGTTCACAGTTAAATGATTTATATCATCATGGTGTTAAAAGATATTAAATACCCTTGGAAGCCTAAATGGTATAGAATCTCTTAAACTATTAGTTCTAAACTTTGTAATGTTAAAACTCTCCCCCGATTTCAATCTCGGGAACATTCTAAGACATTTCATTAATGCTGTTTAACTATGTTAATTTGTCCTTCAACTAGGTTTTATAACATTTATAAAAAAAACAAACAAAACATGAGACATATATTGCTTCAAACTTTGCATAATAATAACTTATAAATTTAGTTTTCAACGCATGTAATGTTCTATCGTGAGAAAGATAATCAGTGTTTCAAACAATAGTATGATAATTTACAATAGCTAACATTAAAGATAATTTACAATGGGTAACATTAAAGACACACCCATAAATTTCTCTATTAAAAATGTTACTTCTCTAAAGATATACTAACACACTTTTCAAATGCTTTAGATTATAAATATTTTACAATGCATAAAAAAAGTAGAAAAAAAAATACATAAAAAAAGTAGTTTAACATCTAAAGCAATATTTAAAACGTTACACTCAAAATAATATTTTCACTTACATACAATTAAATAAGATGGGATTTGTTTTTCTTGAAAAAGAAATCATTTTGTTTGCCCTCATTTACATTCATATAATTGCTTCTATATTATAATTCAATTCTACTGATATTGACACCTCTCTGAGGAGTGCCAAAGCACGAAACCATGGTCAGAGGTTTGGGAAGGGGTTCTTGACAGAGATATTTTAAGTGCTGGCTCTGGCTAAGCATTTATCATAAAGCTTGTAGAGGAATTGGCAATCCTCATTGTTTATAACTTACAAGTCTACTGATATTATTTTATAAATTATCACATTCATGAGCTGTTTTAATGCGTTTATAAATCTAAATATCACCAGGAAAACATGGAAGGGAGCAGCCACATATAACCTCGTTTAAATTAAAAGTATATACAATGAACATAAATGGCCCTAAAACATGTCCATGAGGATATAAGAATAATTAAAATAATCCAAATCACATCTCAAATATTTAACAAATTCGAATTTTTATTAAAATATGATATAAACCAATCTAACCATGGTTTAGTTAATCTCAACTACTCTAACTTAAAGATAAGTATGTGATAGGATCAAATTACCTTAGGAAAATAAAAAAATTGTATTAACTTAATTTTGATCATCAACAGTATAAACATCAGAAAAATATATTAGGTTTGTAGTTATAAATCAGCTTCATTATGCTGAAATTCTGGAAATATTTTTCAAATAAGCATTAATAGATTAATATATAATCAATTCAAATAATTTAGCTCGAATCAATAAGACCAAGACTGGGATGCAATTTCAATCATATCATTATATCCAGTTTTTTATATAGAAATTACTTTCATAATTTTCCATCTATTAGGAAGAATTAATTAGAAAGATTAAAAATGAAAAATAAGTACAGGAGCAAAAATATTCATGCAATCTTTATAAATAAACATACAAGTACATTATCAAAAGCAATTGAAAATTAATTTTTTAGAATAAAAAAAAGACTTTTGTTGAAAACTAAGTTTTACACCAGATAGAGAATCAGAAATAACATTATAGCCAGAGAAATTACATAAATAATAGAAGACAACATATTCCTGAAAGAAAGAAAAAAAATCTACAAAGCAATTACTTATTAACAAAGAATTGAATATTATATTATCAGGATTTACAATTTGACATTTTATTTCTTTTTATAAATTTCAAGCACATGCGTATAAAATGCGATAGTAGGGACCTCTACAGGTCTTAAACCACAAGCTTACTCTTATGTGCGTTTAAATAAATTTATAATTACAACTTTTATAAATTTCCAAAAACCTCTAGGGTCTCTATGTATTATTGCTATCCTTTGCAAGTAATTTTAAAAATCTGTTCTTTGTCAAGTCTTGGCAATAAATTTAAGATTCAGAAAAAAAATTATAATAAAGACTTTATAATATTGAAAAATTTATATTAATTTTTAGCTTTAATTATTTTTATAAGTTTATCAGAGAACCATGTATAAAACTTAGATATTCTATTCACTTCTAAGAAACATAGATATCAACAAGTTAATTATTTTATCAAATTTTTGAATTGCAGTATCTGGATGCAAATCAGTTATACACTTCATTCTAAGTACTACTAGCTAACTCATAGACATTCTTTTATCAAATCCCTCAATATTGATGACAATTTGTGTTTTTCACTTAAAACAATAGAAATAAGGCACTCACGAATAGATCAAGCTTTAAAGCAAAGCACTCTCAGATATTCCAAATAATATTAAAAGCAGTCAAGATCAGAAACTTTATCTAAATTATGGATATAGTAACTATTCTGTGTCAAATTCAAACAATTTATAAAGTGATTTGCCTGTACAAATTTATCACTATATTAAAAGAAATATTTAAATTCAAAGGACAAATGATCTATCAATAGAATGTCATTACAATAATTTAATAATGACTGAATACTATTTAAAAAATTATCAAATTGATCAATATATATTGCTGGTCTTATAAACATATTTCCTACAGGAAACATATCAATCCATATAGATTTATTATTGGATTCCAAATAACCAAAAACACTTAAAGCAAATATTTCTTTTTAATGTAACAGAAACTCCATTATCTCTTAGTAATTAGGTGATTTATCACTATGAATTATTAATATGTTTAAAAGTGATAAAATGCAGGTACTGATAAAGTTAATTACAGATAATAAGATTAATAGCTGAATGCTTTTGAGAAATGTTATCCTCTCATAATTCTAGCCAGTGAGGTGAATGAGCACAATGGAAAATGTGTGCAATAAATATTGAAATTTATGCAAAGTGGGAGAGTCCACTTTTTGGAGAGAGAGAAGCATGCTTCTTTCCAGTTTATAGTATGGGTGTTATAAGTCATGCGTTTTTAACTTTATGTTTAGAGTCATGGTGCTCTATGCTAGCTTAACCAATATTTGTGTTTTAGCTCATTTAGACCTATTACTTGTTTAATTAGAAAGTTTAATTTTTTTTACTATTATTACATTATGAATTATTCTATATCCATCATCAAATAGTGATTCATTCTGGTATTCATCATTCAACCATGTTTCAGTTAAAAAAAATTATAATTTTCTCATAATATTTTTTTTTGAATTTATTTGTCTTCATACAAAGACTCTTGATATTTTGATAAAAATAATATAAATTACTACAAATATAATTGTCAAAATATATAATTCATAAGAATGAAAGTAGCCAATAAGTACTCTGCATCATTCATTAACATATTGAAGTACCTGATTTGATTAACTGATTAATATATTCTTCACACATTTTAAATTGCACCTAATAAAAATAAATACTATAATTCAATTTATAAATGCAACATTGCTCAAATGTATTATTCACTTGATGATCGGTTTTAGATACATATGTTAAAGATCATTACTTACCATTTCATTAGTTTACAAATTATGTTTTAATTTTTTAGCCCCAGACATTGAATTTAAAGTTAACTAAACATTAACATATCTATTATTAAATTCCAGCTTGAATATTATTTACTTAACTCCTCTCTTTTTTTCTACCCATGCATGATATATTAAATATGCTATAAAACTTTCAAACTTTATTTACACTTAAAACATATACATAGAGATATATGAAAAAAGAAAATTATTATCGAGATATATTTCTGGAAAAACCAATTTTCACCAGTTGACATAAACTATGATGGTGAAGACATGTAAGAATAAAAATGGATAATAGAGGAAGGCTAGTTCTTCTAGAACTGCATTTTAAAGATTATTCAATTTTTTCAAATATCTTTAATAGTATGTTTTGAGAGTGTATAGTTTTAAAGTTTTGTGACTCAATTAATGTTAGCACATAATAAAAGTGTATTAATCAGTAATATATAGTTTTTTTAAAAAAAAAAACTATTTTACAGTAATATTAATGGTTCACAAATTAAAAATATATAGAGAGAAAAATAGAATCAATAAACTAAAATTGCAATCTCTTTTACAGTGAATTAGATTGTTAAATTTTAAATTTCTAGCTTTTTTAGCATTCAAATTGTCATTTTATAGAAACATTTTACAAATGTATGATCTTAAAAGCACTAGATGCATTAGAAACGTTTTGTGAGTTAGTACAAGTAAAATTAAGAAGATTCAAGTTAGGGAACATAACTTAAAAAAACATTTCTGAATATTAATCAATCTATTTATCTCTTCTACCAGATTTTATGATGGTCACATATATTTGTTTCTTTACAAATAATAAAGACTATGTCAAATAATATACCCTAATGTTAAACAAATGAGATGTTTACATGAACTGTTCAAAGGTAGAAATAATCTGATGATAAATATTTAGTTTATCCTTTCTCTCCAAGCCTATACAGTAATATAACTAATAATTGCACAGTCACATATTTATTTAACTTGCAAGATATATATATCAGAAATTAACATAAATCTGATCTCTTTTGAATTTCAAATACACCATATATATATATGAAAATAGAATACTCCTTTGTTAAATGTAATAAAATTATGCATAATTATGTATATATGCATTGATAAAATAAACTTTTATCATTTGCTTGCAGGCATTATTATAGCTAATGCATTTTTAATGTGAAGCATCTTACAAGGTTAATCAGATTACATTATAAATTATATACATATGTTATCTAGGTTTAGCCACGCATAAATAACAATAATATGTTATTGGTACACCAACTCATCCATCTACCACTATGGACATATTATTTATTGCCTTCTCATATAAATAAAATTAAATATATTTGTAGGTACTATGATTCAGTTTCATAAATTGGCAGGTTATATATATAATACCTTTCTTTTCTAATCATATTCTCAGAATTCATGAAATCAGAATCAAGAGACATAACTAAGACAGATTCTATCACACACAGTTATAATAAATATTTTTAATTGAATGGGGAGAAAAAAATAACAAAGCATAAACAAAATTTAATAAATAATAAAAAAAATTATTCGGAATATAATAATATATGGAATTCATTATTTATAAAATAAACAAATAATATATATATAAATAAATAATTAATCACTTTGTGTTTTTCCCATGTACTCTATTTCCCATATTTAATAACATTTATTATAAAAGATTTAATTTATATTTATCAAGTATATGCTAACACTATTAGATTTGAAGTATAATGCAAATTTACTAAAGTGAGTTATTCGAACTCAGACTTTCACACGACCCACTACTCTCAGTACCATCTCATATTGCTGACCCACCTGCTATCTTAATATAAAGCTGAGCATAGTAATCTGGAACAACTGATGATTGCTGTTTTAGCATGAAATATGTATGTTAGTGATTATTTATCTTTTCAACATGTGTGTGATCAGGCGGGTCAGCAATATGAGATGGCACTGAGAGTAGTGGGTCGTGTGAAAGTCTGAGTTCGAATCCCGCATATATTACATATATAAATGCAGGTTTAAGCCTGTACAATGTATTAAAGTGAGTTAGTAAAGAAATTTAATGAATATTAGCAATAATTTATTTAGAGCTCTTTCTTTTCTTACTGAGGCTTTTAAGTTATAACCAGACTTTGTGATCTGACAAAAATAATTTTTGGAGCAAAGTTTGATTTGTGTTATGTCTGATAAACAATGTTTTGGTTGAGTCCTCTATTGAATCAGTTTCTTTGGGCTAATGGTATATTTCTACACACAGCTTTCCGAATTCTAGGCTAGTTTGATACACATAAAAATGATAAGTAACTTTCATTCCAAAAGCAGCTCATTTAAGATTGATAATATCGGTTCTCTTCAGGCATTTTTCTGATGCTTAAAGTAAAAGAATTTTACGGTGATATTTGATTACATAGAAAAAATAAATGAATAACCCCCAAAAGGGTTTAAATTGCCAAAAATAATGTTAAGAACAGCAGTAATAAAACAGCAAGCTATTATTTTATTGAAGTTTTTATTTATTAAACCTATTTACAGATTTAATTATCTATTTATTTCATCAATTCAGGAATTTAATAAACCCTATAGATTTAATATTATATTCTTTAAATTAAGGAAAAAATTAAACTCATTTATTCCTTTTTCTTTTATAATGAATGAGTACAACTTATTCAAGTAAATATAAGCTTTCATAACATTATGACAACTTCATATATTATTATAATTATCTATTACCCAATATACTACAAATAAGTTATTTAAGTAGTATTTTATATTAAACAATATTATGAGCATTCATTTCTTTTTCACTCTCTCTATATATATTCAAATGTTTTGGCTTTATCGGTCCCCCCCACCCCTATCTCACTTTATATTTTAACCATCTATCAATGCAAAATATCAGATACACTTCTTTTACTGTAAATGCATTTCACAAACAATCTTCATTCTTCAGATGAGCTAGAGACATCAACATATAAATTTATATGCCTATGTTGATAAATTTGATATATATATTGTGCCATTACAATTGAGTCACTAGATAAATTTATAGTAATGTGCATGTAGAAAAGGTAAACCAAAAATCATCATCACAATTTTATATAACCATAAAAGAAGCTGTAGGGCATCCAAGTTCAAACCCTACCAGATCAAAATTTTAAAAGCTTTAGATAGAAAGAGAGTGGGTCAACAATTATATGCTTTATTTGTTTGTGTGTTGATAGAAAGGTAATACACACATTTAAACTATTTAATATTTAAATTTTCTGTTAAAAAGCAAAGTTATAATGCATACGTATAGGCAATGTATGTGTAAGCTATTTAATTGTTTTATATTTCAAATATTCAACATTTTAACTTTCTTTAAAACTAACCTATGCTTGATCAATTCTAATATCTTATTCTATGCTTCTATTTTGCTTTTCTTTAATTATAAGTGGGATTTAAAAGTTACAGATTTAATTAAATAATTGGGTTATAATTACTAAGCTAGCAATTATATTATTTAATGTTAGTTTATGAATGATTTGAAAGAATGAAGGATGTGTGTACATTACATACAGAAATTTACATTTACTAAATATTGAAAGAAAAGGAAGGATTAAATCTGTCAAATTATTTTTTTTGTACAATTTTTGTTAAAAGAGGAAATCTGTTTAATCAGATATCGATCTTTGTAGCAATTTTTTTTTTTGTAAATAATTGTTTTTCACTTTGGGAGCTTATAATGGGTGAGAACTCTAATTTTGAAATTGTCTTATCTCAAGATCTAAAGAAGGAAGCTCAAAGATTTGAAATGTTACCTGGATGTTAAAAAAAAAAAGAAAAAGAAAGGAAATAAGGATTGAGTCTATTTTTTTTTTAAACAAAAGTGTCTGGAAAAAGGATTAAACTTTTCAGTTGAAAAATAATTTAGTTGAAAATAAATTAGAGATCTAATTAAAACAAATTTGTCCAAAAATAGCAAGTGACGCTATCTCTGATTGGTTAAGTTAGCTAAAAATTGGATATAAAAAGTGTCTGGAATTATTATTTTTGGTTTTTATGATTCAGATTATTAAACTATCAAATTGAATGTTGAAAATATAAGAAATGGCTGGCTAGAAAAATTATATGTATGTCCCATTTTTGCTGACCATCTGGAGGAAGCTGCACATCACATAGGAAAGAAAAGATGTTGTGTCTAAAATAATATTCTACACCTTTCAACTGACCAGAGAAATAAGATGTTTTTAATAGAAGGAAGAAAGCATTCACCTGCATTCAAAGAAGATGAATTAATCTACTGATAAATATTAATCATCAAGTCCAATTAATTGTTCCAACAACTGATTTTAAACTCAAGAAAATTTATAAATGTGAAAACAACCGCTGTATTTCATCCACTAAGAATCATGCTTGACAGGAAGAGAAGAAAAATTAATATAATGATTTCCAAATTATCCACTAAAGCAAATAACCTCAATAGAGTCATCATCATCAAATAGTTATACACCTCAAGAAAGAGATTGTTCCCAGTAAAATGGAAATGGTAGCTGCAGAAATATAGACATTATACAAGACAAGTTTGAACCCTTGGAAATTCGCCACAAACAAAAGATCGGTAATATGACTTTTTATATCTATTTTCTTTATGATATCAGTCTTAATAAACATTTTAGCAATAAAGTGGTATATTTTATTTAAAGAACTTTTAAAGACTATTCAGATCGATTAAAACAAGAATGTCTTACTAATAATAACTTTGAGCTTCATAAATGATCTTGAATGTATGAAAATTATTTGTTTATTAATTTTACAGTTATGAAAAATATTAATGTGTAAAACAATTTTTTTTTTATGGTATTATGATTTTAGTTTTAACTAATATATTATTATTATTTTGGTTTTAAATAATATTTTGTTATTATGGGATAAAACATGCACATACATAATGATATTTTTATATGTGTATAATTGCGAGTGAATGTGAAATAATAGGTGGTGTTAAAATATTAAATTATTTTGTCTTGAGAAAGTATAGATTTCAGCGCTTGGAAGGGAGGGGGAGATAATGATTTAAAACTCTTTTCTAAAACTTGCTCTTTCAATTCTACTAACATTTTTTTTTACATTCTATTTACATGTTAGATTTTTAAAGTATGTGTGCTAATGAGCAGATAATATTTTTTTTCTTGAAATACTTTTCTCATGGAGTGAAAATCATGGTCAATGTGACGTCCAACTTAATACAAAATACATTTGAAGGGAAAGGGGGAAGAACTTAAAATTAATCTGAGGATTGTTATATAATCAATTATTATTATTATTATTCATGTCAATTTTCATATTTATCTAGAAATTTTTATGTATATGTTAGAAATGTAGTAATAAATATTAGTTTGTTTTATTAAACGAGGCGTATATATTTCATTAAGTGTAGTCTTTGTTAAGTGTGATTATTCATCATCATCAATGGTTGAATATTAGTTATTTAAGATATAAGTAAGTATGCTAAAATTAAGCAATAATTATGAATTTCTTTATAAAAATTAGTTTTATGTTTAGGCTTAGTCCTAGAGCTGTAGTTGAAACCCTTGTCATTATCGTTATTATTATCATCATCATCATCGTCATCAACGTTTTAATTAATGAGCTGTTTAACTGTTTAAAGGCCATAAATAAATATTGATTTTATAATATTTAGTGATTTCTTAGTATTATTATAACCACATCCTGTCATCTATTTCATGCAAGGATGAGTGAATTGCCATCCTAAATTAGTTATATATAATCTGAGCTAGTAAACTTATAAAAATATTGAAACACATTTGTTATGCTAAGATCTGAGAAATGATTTATGTCTAATATACTCCACTTTGGTTTATAGATGTTTTACTTTACCTAAATATTAGTGCGTATAGTGATATGGCTCAAAAAGCAAAATCTTCCATTTTATTAGAAATAAAGTACCAAAAAGGGGAGTCAAACCCGGTACATGTGAAAGGTTATTAGATATAACCGTGTCTAGATTCAGATAATCTAGTGGCGCCCTGCTAGACCATATTCACTTAGTATTTGTTTAAACATGCACTTAACATCAAACCAAGAAATGAAAGTGGATAAAACCTACTGTCTGATAAATTTGATATATATATATATGTGAGTGTGTTAATAGCTCTTAATAAACTTTTCCGAATATTCCTATACTCAGACCAGTTTCTAGCAGTGGTTGACTGGATTTCTTTGAAATATATATATAATATAAATTAGATCCAGTGGTTTTAATAATATGTAACACTTTGAGATAATTTCTCATATGACTAGTTTATTAAATAAATGAGTATTCTCAAGCTAAAATATAATACAATTATATATATATATATAGAGTTGTCTGAAATGCTAACCTGAAAGCATTAATTTAAATCAGTCATACTACTTATTTTGATGCTATTTTTTAAATTGCTTTATAATAATAATTGACAAATTTGAGATTGCTCTCGATTTAAATACTCTCTATTAAGAAAATGGAGTAAAAAAGAAAAAAACATTCCATCCTTTCTTTAATCATATACCTTCTTTCTATAAATAAAAAAATGTCCTATGATTTAGTTTGAGAGTATTCATTTACTTAATAAACCAGTGATATGAAAAATAATCTTGAAATGTTATATATATTCATATGTGAATTTCATGAAGATTATCGTATCTCTAAAAAAAATATTTCTATTTGATTAATAATTATTTATTAGGTTAGACATTGTTGTATTATTATTATTAGCACATATACAAACTCTAATTTAGTTTAAGGATATTATATCTCCTTGATATTACTTTAAATTCATCTTTTTCATATATATATATATTAAAAGATGTGAAGGTTGCCTTGACAGCAGAGAGAAATATTGATTACTATATTTTACTGTGAATGTTTAGGTGGTTACTGGTTGGAACTTAATTATATATATATATATGCTCAAATGAATGTTTTCACAGGTAAAAGATGTTTTATGAAACATGTTTTCGGAGAAAAACGTGTTTAATAAAATAAAATAAATTTATCCTCAAATGGGTGAAAAAATATAGTAATAATCATATTATTATAGTAGATAGAATTGTTTTCATATGTGACTGTGAATTACATTTACCTGTATTTATTATATTCATTTGTAAGAAGTTTAATGAAAATAATTATTTTTATTGATAAATAAATAGATTTTATTAATAAAACCAGATAATATAAATATAATAAATGTTAATGTTTTGTGACGTTAATGAGATTTTTTTAAAATTTTTACTGCAAAATGCTATTCAAGATGGCAGACATATTGTAAGTTGGCTGTAGCCACTATTTATTTTTATATGTTAGTATTTTGGATACTGTAGAGTTTATTGTTTATGTATATATTAAGATCCACTTAAAAAAATAAAGACAGAAAAAGATAAGTTATTTCTAAACGGATTTCTGTTGAACAAGCATGTCAGTTTCCTACTTGCATAAATACCTTAACCATCATTATCTTTATTGTTAAAGGAATCAATTTTATTAATAATTATTTATATGAATACAGATGTTCTAAGATTATTAGCCAGATAAATTTTAAATGTAGTTAAATAATACCACGTTGCAATTTATAAAAGAACATGTATTGATTGTTAACTAGGCTTAAATTCTACAAGAGGGATAACAATATTATAGCAATCTCTAACCTAGTAAGTAATTTTTAATAAAATTTATATATTTATCTATAAAAAAAAACAATAGATCTAGGTTTATAGGTGGTCACATCAAAATATATTGGATACATAACAAATAATGATGAAAGTTCAACAAAAGCATTATTTTGAGAGCTACTGATTTTTGTTTTGAGTTAAAATATTACCATGCACTGCTTAGTTTATAATATACCAATCTTAGACAAAGAAATAATTATTAATTTGATTGATGTATTTACCTAGAAATGGTAATCAATATTAAACATGTACAAGAGTTGTTAACTTATCAATTAAATTGTGTTAAAGTACGATGAGTAAATAATAAATTATGCTGACGACATTTGAAGGCCACAATGACCAACTGACAAGGTATAAAATTCAATACTACCTAATACTATACTAGTGATGATAAATAAAATAGAAACTCATATAACATTAAAATACTAGCCAGAAAACAAACTTTTACTAAAATTCTCTCATGCCCATGGTTTTGTCTATTAACAAATAAATCTTTTCAAGTGAAATTCAACTAGAGATGAACAACACACACACATATATATATATATATATATATATATACTACATAGTTTAAGATCATAAAATAAATTTGTTATATATATGTTTCCTGCTTAACAATGGCCAAATGTAATAAATATTATACTGAATTTGCCCATAATGTTGCTTCCATAATTACTATTAATAATCAATTCAACTCAATTGAAATAAACAACTAATATTAAAATAATTATTTTATTCCAATTGATTTTCATCCCAGTTAGAATAAAACAATTATTTTATTCCAATTGATTTTCATCCCAGTTAGAATAAAACAATTATTTAATATTAGTTGTTTATTTCAATTGAGTTGAAATGATTATTAATAATATGTTATTTGTATCTAGTTGAACTTCACTTGAAAAAGTCTATTTGTTTATAGATGAAACCATAATAGTGAGAGAATTTTAGTGAAATTTTGTTTGGTGGATATTTTAATGTTATATGATTTTCTATTATATATACATATAATTACATAGCAGTTAGGAAAAATATTCTAAAGTACATTTACGCATATAATAAATACCACCATACTCCCCATTTTTTTTTTTAAGTCATATAAATAAAGATATAATAAAAGACAAATGACCCCCAAGATGCATTTCGTGCTGAACCAGTACTCTTCAGTTGGCCCAGGTCACTATCTCTCATATTTAAAAAATCAGATATATTAATCTTTAAGTGAGGTTTAAAGTTTATATCTGTGCTAGAGATAATCTCTAGTTTCGAAAATGATTAGTAATAATCTTAGTGTATTTATCTGAAATGGATGGCGTCAAAGTTGTGAGTGGAGGAAGTTTGACAATGGTAAATGAAAATGTAACAATTTACATTTATGCACTTCCACTTTCTTTCGCACATGGCTTACCAATATCAGCTAACAAACTTATTATTCAGACATACACTTAAGAGATGCTCAATTCATTAAAATTCAAGATATAGATAGTGTGTACAAATACATGTGTGTATGCATATATATGTAAATTACATTACCACAACCCTCATGCTAAACGCATCAATAGAGCATCGGCAATCCATTGCCAGGGAAACATTACAATTAGGAAGTAAATGGAATCCACATACTCCCAATCTAATATCATTAAATAGATCCGTAAAGAAAAACAATATCTAATACAGATTGAAAATAAATCTGCTTAGAACTTCAAATAAGTCCAATTACAATAGGCAATGACGCAATGTTTGAAGATAGATTAATAATAATATTTTTTACAATTTTTCAAACAAAGTAATATATGGTGCTTTAAATATACTTTAGCATATATGTATATAGTATGTACATGTAAATTTTTACAGAAGAATTTTAAAAAAAATGTTATCCTAGATTAATGAATAATAAGAATAATTATTCATCCACTTTCGTATATATTATTTTAATTGTATAGTACAATTCATAATTGTAGATTATTTTAATGCAGAGTAAAAACTACCCAACAGGGACAAACACCAACATTCCCCCAAACTAACTAAATCTAGATTGGACGATTGCTTTATAAATAGCATGTAATGTTAAATTCTTTCACAGAAGTAATGAATAATATAACATGATTGTATACTATTTATCGATCAAGTCAAAATATGTTTATAAAGAAAGCAAAATTTTCATGAATGAATATATAGATATACATTTATAAATACTACAATATATGAAGTTAATAACAAACACACCTACATATATATATATACACACATATGCACACAATTTGTGCATTGGAAGATAAATTTCCTTTATCAAAAGTGAGAACAGTAGCAACAATAGAATAAATGATACAGCCAGCTGGATGTCAACATATCTATTGTTAGAAGCAACAATATACTACCAAAACTAACATCAAATGTGCATTTAAATTATTTTATTATTTTATTTTTTTAAAAAAATCTTTAGTAAAATCTGATGGTGACATTTAAAAGACAAATTGTCCTTGTCCTTACAATTTCACCTGCTGCAAGTTCATATGCACGACTGCACCCCTGTGAAATAAATGTTATTAGTAAATTATAAACATAGCTTGAAGAAAGTCTCTGTAATAAGTTACATCACCTTATGAACAAACAAACCTTGGGCAAACGATCAATATCTGGCTATTTTTACTACAGACAGGTCAGGCTGCTGCTTCCTGAGCTGAGAAGAGGAGCATGGACATAGGGCCCCCTCCGGGAATGCATTTTATGGAAGATTGTGCTCCAAACAACACCATAGCAACATACACAAGTGCACATCCAACAAGACAGAGTCAGACCCTCTCTTCACTGCAATTGTCACTTGGATTGATTGTGCTCCAGGCTTCTCTAAGCATCGTTTGGCTGCAGATTTCCACAGGCACTCGGTATAGCCATTAAACTCGGCAACATAAAGTAATGGAAAATTGACAGGGACAAACTCTTGCCAAGATGTTTAAAAAAAAAAAACTGCTGCTACTCTTTCCAACTTGCTAGGGTCCATTTCCCAATTTAAGAAAAAAATGATTATAGTAATCAGACAAGAAAGATCCATTTATCATTTTAGTTTTCCCATGCTGCACTTTGCACTGAGTACAGATTCCTCCTACAGGTGAAAACTGAATAGAAATATTACTTTCAAATATTTTTTAAAAAAAAAACAAACAATTCAATATCTCACATGCCAATAAAGAAAAACAATTAAAAAGTTTGCAAACAAATTTTGTTAATTCAAAACATTAATATGTTTTGAAGTGCAAAGTATTTATTACGTTTTTATTTTAATATTTTCCATTTTGACTAATTTTTTGCACAAATAAATAGAACAAAATGCATTTCAAATTAAGAAAATTAATTTACAAAATTTCAAGTAGATAATTTAAAAAAAAAGGAAGTTCACACGTAAAAAGGTGTGTGTCTAAATATATAACTAGTGCCTACTATTCTGAGATGATATACGACATTTCAGAATTATTTCAATTTTTTATTGTTATTTTTCTTTTTTCATTCTTGATCATCCTTACTTTGCATATTTTTAACTATTCCATTTATTTCAACTCTTGTTTATACTATGCATCCGTAGGCAAAAATCAGTAAGATGAACAACGTAATACTTACCTCCCTTTCCAGGCAATGACTAATATCCTTTCAAAACTGCATCTGCTAATTTATATATAACCATTCTCAATTAGAGAAACTCACAAATTTATGGTCATTTCAACTCTAGAAGAAATTCAAAGGAACAAAAAAAAGATTAAAATCAAAACAGCTGTACATATAATTAAAGGATAGAATTGTGGTTCACAAACACATCATATTGCCACAGTTAGTGCAAAAAAAATATCTGATGGCATGAAAAACTCATAACAATCAGACTCACCACCTACTTAAAAACATAAATAGTAAAGTAAAAGGAGTAAAAGAGAATTAGAAAGAAAAAGTTTTAATATAAGTGCAAATGCATATATTATTCCAATACAGATGTCAATTCATAAACAAACATTTTCCTTCTATCAAATAATAAAAAATAATAGCAGGGATGTTCAGACAACAACATACGAACAAATATCCACTTTCAAAGATACCCAAATCAACAGTCTAAGTGATAAATCATAAATTATATTAAAATATCAATAGTTGCAAATTTTCCCATATAGTAGTGCCACCTGGTGTATGCTCTGATTATGATACTATATGGTACCAAAAGTACTTAGCTTTAAATAAATTCTTTCATATTTAAAACCCAAATCTGTTTAGTCATTAAATGTTTTAACATTTTCTCATTCATTACATAATTAATAGATCCTAAATGGTGGTGCATTTTAATCCCTATCTAGTGTTTGATCATCCAATATGACCCGACTAGTTTCTAGCCTATGGCTTTCATCAGTGAGCAAGCCTAGATCTAAGTGCAGTACACCTAAATCATTGGATCTAATATACATATAAAGCTTTTATATAGAGAGCTCGCAAAACAAGCTTATTAAATTATGTCCTGTGACATCTGACTTTATTTTTTTTTGTAAAGCTTTTTTTAGACAAATTATTAGAAAGAGAAGAGTACAGTATTCATTACTGCCTAAAATTAGACATCCAAAGTACACACACTACACAAGATGTACTTATTTCTCATAATAAAAGAAAATAGCGATGTAAAATCAGTCATAACCACTTATTTAAAAAAATAATAGAAAAATTAATTATTTTTAAATTAAATTTTTTTTTTTTGAAATCATAAAATATTTAACAATATTTTATTTTATTTGTGTTGTAAAATTTATTATTAATAAAGCAAACCAATTTATATATATAAATTTTTGCTGTAAAATCCAAAATTCAGAGTTTTTCTATGAAATGAATGCATACCAACACTGATTTAATTTTCTGTGTAATCTTAGAATGAACAATATAAATACAATTTTAAGAAATATAATAGATACAAAATCCATTAATATTTACTAGCATGAATATGCAAATAAATGACTAGTAATTCGCTATAAAACAATTAAATAATAATGTTTTCATTTTCTTCAAACATTTCCAATATTAAAAAAAAACCCTAGAGATATCAAAAGTAAAATTGTGAAATTTATTTAAATTTAGAATACATCTAAGATAAGAAATAAGACACCAATAGTGTCTACTTTCACCATATCAGATACTTATTTTGATTAAATAAAAAGAAACCCTAGTTATATATATGTCAACAGATGGCGTTCTACCAAAAACACCGTCAAGCGTTTGTTTACATAAACGTCAGAGCATGCATTCACTATCTCTAACTTTAATTCCACTTTCAGATCATGATTTCAAGCTATTTGCTATCGTCAGTGAAAGACAGGAATTTTAGAAATCATGATCTGAAAGTGGAATTAAAGTTAGAGATAGTGAATGCATGCTCTGACATTTATGTAAACAAACGCTTGATGGTGTTTTTGGTAGAACGCCATCTGTTGACATAAATACAAGCATTAGCAAGTTTTTAACTTGTTTTTTGTTTTTCATATATATAATAACTTAGAAATAATATTAAGATGACTAATTTTACAAAATATATATTAGATACATTCAAATATCAGCCTTTTAAGCTAATTGTGCATACGCTTTGTGAGTGTTAATAATAAATGAATACTTTCTCACCAATACAAGATATAGTATTTATGCAGAATAAAAAAAAATCCTCTTATTCCTACGACTCAAATGCTTATATATGAGCAAATCTGAAGTACTGGCAAGTAAAGCATGAGGATGGAATCATCACTTTAAATTACTGTATACGATGTCTGAATAAATGATGTAAGTAAAATTGTCTAGAATTTACTAAACATCATTCCTACTGAAACTTATTCATATGTAATACTATATCTCGTATTGGTGAGAAAGTATTCATTTATTATTAACACTCGCAAAGTGTATGCACAATTAGATTAAAAGGCTGATATTTGAATGTATACAATTGTAAACATACGCTATATAAAATAAATGCTTATTTACATATGATTAAGTTTCAGTTGGAATGACGTTCATTAAATTCTAGACAATTTTACCCATGTCATTCATTCAGACATCGTATATAGTAATTTAAAGTGACGGTTCCATCCTCACACTTTACTTGCCAGTACTTCAGATTTGCTCATATATAAGCATTTGAGTCGTAGGAATAAGAGGATTCCTTTTATTCTTGCATAAATACTATATCTTGTATTGGTGAGAAAGTATTCATTTATTATTAACACTCGCAAAGCATATGCACAATTAGCTTAAAAGGCTGATATTTGAATGTATACAATTGTAAACATACGCTATATAAAATAAATGCTTAAAATATATAT
This sequence comes from Epiperipatus broadwayi, assembly GCA_028023455.1. Classification (NCBI taxonomy): domain Eukaryota; kingdom Metazoa; phylum Onychophora; class Udeonychophora; order Euonychophora; family Peripatidae; genus Epiperipatus; species Epiperipatus broadwayi. The sequence goes on along the minus strand of JAQFVV010013564.1, from coordinate 28,231 downwards.
TAGCAAACTCATATCCAAGATTATACATAGTCCATTGCTTACATTTACAGTTTACAAGGTAATGATGATGATGATAATAACAACAACAACAACAAAAGTTTTTCAAAAGTAATAATGTTATAAATCTAACACAATATTTAATTCCTGTAGCACCAGATATGATTAATTTTCAATTTATAAACTATCTTTATTAGAGTTCTATATTTATAATATAAGTAAAAATATCACATGATCACTGTTTCTTATGCTTGCTTATAACTGTTATTAAAACAGGCAAAACTCTCCATACAGTATTGCCATTCAGTGCAAGCCTAAACTCCTCACTGATGAAGGCCACAGCCAGAAACTAATCTGGGGATATTGGATGAGTAGGGACTAGATGGGAATTTTATGCACAAGCCTTTTGGCATCCATTGATTACTCTGGCTTGCACTGAGTGGCAATACTGTATGGAGAGTTTCGTCTGTTTTAATAAGTAAAAATAATTTTATGACTAAATAAATAAAACAGACAAATATGGCAGCACAAAAAAATTAATAAAAAAAAAGTTGATAGTTTTGAATAAATCAAATAAATTGCAATTCTTGAGAAAAGATGGGAAAGAGGATTACTTCTTAATATAAAAACATGTTAAAGAACTAGCAGTAAATTTAAATCTAGGACAAAGCTTTGACTAATAGAATATTAAAAGATAAATAATCACAATATGAGCACAGCAATATTGTTTTAGAATCAGTGAAACTAAAAGTAAAGATACATGGTTCAAACATTAAAAATCGAAGAAAAAAAAAACTAATCTACAATTAGAATGTAATATATAAATACACACACATATATATATATAAAAGTTCTGACTGTTTGATTCATGTAATGGTGATAAAATATTTTTTCTAGTGAACAGTTTTTCATGCTGAATGTTAATAAAGTATTAAAAAAAAAAAAAATCAGAAGGCCAAGACAAACTAAACTGAATTATCTCAGAATTAAAATTTAAAACAGTTAAAGGTAAGAAAATATCTAGATTTGTAAAGAAAAAGGTGCACATATTTAAACTCACAAAATCAAAAAAAAAAAAAAAAAAAACAAGCTATGAAAGACTATCTTCAAAAATATTCCTTAAATGAAGAAAGCAACCAATATAGCCTGGACTAATATTCAATATATCTAAAATATACTTAAATTTTTTTTTTTCTCTTTACCTGCATGATCATTTATTTCTTTAGAATATTACTATAAAATGGATACACAGGTACTTGGCTGAAAAAATAAAATCTATAATGTGACTAAAGAGATCAACTCATTAATTTATTTTATAATACTGAATGCATTATCTATTGTGATGAGGTTATTCCCAATATTCCACACTAAATGCTGTCTAACATCTATAAAGAAAAACAATCAAAAAAATCGAACACCACACAAACATATGTTAGATGAGATGACTTATATAGAATTATGTTGAAGGAAGAAAAATTCTGCATTAAAATGCAATAGATTGAATATAATAACATTATTGTATTATGACAGGTAATAGAAAAAAAAAATTGGCATTTAATAATAACTAGTTGAAATGTGACAATACAGTAAGAAGCTACTGATTTAGAAATAACCACCAGATTTCAACAGATCTGTTACAACATTAGAAATAAAAAAACATTCAGATTAAGAGAAATTTCAGATAACTGTTTTGAGAAAGCTTACTGGCACTAAAGATAAATCTGAAACTTCAGTAGGTCTAGCATGATGTAGTAATAGCAGCACAAATAAAATTACAGAATTAAACTTATCGGAAATGTTTAAAAAAAAAAGAAAAGAAACACCAATTAATAAAGCTGATCAACAATGTGATGAACAACAGAAGACATAAAATGGAAAAAATAGCAGGCCATTTATTCTCTTTTTAAAAGCAACAACAATGTAACAATGAAAAATGAGGATTGGCTATCTTAATATATATCTGAACACTTATAGCATATATGTGTAGAGATGGTAATCTGGACCAATTGATGATTGCTGGTTTAGCATGATATACATATAATTCTGATTATTTATCTTTTCGACATACATATGTGTTCAAGTGTATCAGTGTTATGAGATAGTGTGGAGGGTGGTGGGTCGTGTGAAAGTCTGTGCTCATATACCCTATATATTACATATATAAACACAGGTATATTATAAGCCTGTGTGTTTCAGTTATGATTACAGTATTAGAAAAAAAAAAAGAGAGAGAGAGAGAGGTGAGGATAATACTCTTGATTTTTATTACTGGCGTTTTAATGAAGATTTTGGGAAACTTTCAGGCAAAACACAGGTTGAGCAGCATGCAATAAAATACTGTAACAAAGTGATAATACTAATAATTAGAAATTGTAGTTTGCTGTTTCTTAATTCCCTCTTAATACAATTAAACTAATACATATGCACGCATCCATAGTTAATTAATATAGCCAAAAAGCTGTAAAAATTTATTGGCTTTGTTTTCTGGTTAAACAAAGTAAATCCATCACTATTATTGATCAGATAGCAGATAATTTAGTCAAATATGAAATTTAAAAGTCTCTCATACTATTACTAAGAGAATATAAATTTGTAGAATTTAAAAATGTCTTCGGAGCAGATTTTATTGACTAATACATATATATCTAAAATATGTGCATTTATGTTATTTTTGTTTGTTTGAAAAGCACAATTGAATTTTGCTTATGTTCAAACAGAAAAAAAAAGCACACGCACAAATCTGATATTAGTCAAGCGTTGGTGGTCGAGTGGTCAGCACAGCTGCCTTACAAGCAGTTGTCCTGGGTTCGCAGATTCGTTTCCCGGCCGATGCTTTGACACACGAAAAAAAAACCAAAAAAACAAATCTGATATTATATAAAAATATACAAAATAGAATACATTAAATCAAACATAATAAAACATAAAATTTGAAACAGTTTTATGATAATTATAAAACAATAATTACAATAGAGATTACATTAGCTATAATAGTAAAGCTAACAGTCCATTAAAAAATATATGGGCATGCATAAAATTTCTGTATGTTTAAAATTTAATCAATATAAAATTCATAAATGTAAAACTAATAAATTAATTTATTTTGTTTAGCATTACAGTTCCGATAAAAGTTATTTATTAAATGAATTTATTAAATAAAATATCTGAGAACTTTGTTAAAAATGAATGATTGTAGTAATTTTAAAATAATTCAGATTAAGATACAATCTTAAAAAATTTGTTACTACTACTACTACTATTATTATTATTACTAGTAGTATTATCATTACTTTCATTTTAATCAATGTCTGGAAATTTACATGTTTAGAATAAACTCAGACATTTATGATCAGCTGCCATTACAGATTACTATAACAATGGAAAAATTTTCCCCAGAAAAACTTAAAAGAAATAGAGAATTGTGGTTAATGGTGACTAAGTAAGATCCCAGCTGACCAGAGACTACAAAAATGACCTCTTGGCAAAATTAAATCAGTCTTTGTTAAACTACAGTTGCACCCAAGATCGGGTCAAATTAAATTTTAAAATAGCCATTTTTTACCACTTTCTTCAGAATGACAGAGTAGACAAATTCACTCTAAGCATTTTGCCTTGATGGCAAAACGTATCCTCTCTTTGAACTAAATAGATAAACTACAACAACAATAACAGGGATTATTACCAAATATTGTTTTAAAGAAAATCCAATTTACAGTCTTCAACTATTAATAAATTCTGGAAAATTGCTTATGGGATACTCGTAATATCAATCAAATCATTTGTCTCTTCTTTCAACATAATTTTGAAATAACTTGTTGAAAATATATTGATTATCTCACTATGGATTAAGGAAATTTGAAACTTTATACAATATAAGTCTAAATCCATGTATAAAATTTACAGATTTGGAGAAAATGCTTAATTCTTAATGAAAATCAATGAAATTAATTCAGTCTATGGATTATTATTTTACTTGCAAGGTCTTATAAATTATTAAAATAGGTTGGACTATATAGCACAATAAATTGTGTTTAAACCAAAGAACTAGTAATTTACAGCTTTTAAAATACATGATAAACACTAACAATAAAAATATTAGTCTGTAAGCGTTCTCTAAAGGATTAAACAGCTCTCTTTGTATAAAATGACTATTCAACATCAAACCTATATAATAGATTTATGATTATGAATGCTATAATATGAAAATATAACAAGGACCATAAATTAATCAGCAGACATTCTAAAATGGATGAATGTGCAAACTATGCAATCAGGAATAGGATTACTAAATGTTCTAATCATTATATTAAATGTTTACACAGAGGCAAAACTCTCCATACAGTAGGGCCACTCAGTGCAAGCCAGAGTAATCAATGAATGCCAGAAGATTTGTGCAGACTAGTTTCTAGCTTGTGGATTTCATCAGTGAGGAGCTTTGGCTCTGGGCGTACTGCACCTAGATCTTAGAATGGTGATCATGTGATGTTTAGTGGTTTATATTAAATGTTATTATGGATTTAAACCCATGGAATGAATTACCTTGTGCTTCTAATTTAATTTTTAATGTTTATATTAAATTATAAATGTTTGAATAATCTGCAAAAGCGTAAACATTTCCACAGGATATTTTCAATCGTTCAAGAATGTAGAATTATGTATTTGAGGAATTACTTAAATAAATTTTTTTTATAATTGCTGAATTATTTAATTTGTAGTAATAAATAAATAATAAAGCTCTCAAAATAATGCTGAAATACGAAGGTATAGGCAAGTCTATATTATTATTAATGGTATTGGGAATGAGTGTAATAGATCTAATTTACAAAAATTTTATATTGGAATCAGATTGCATTTAAAAAATTATAAATTTCAGTAAAACCATTCATGAATAATTGACTTTATGTTTTATTAGTCCTTGAATTCAACCTCAGATTTATAGGTAGCTAAACATCCTAAGGAAATGATTAAATCACTAAGGAATATTTATTTGTATAGTGCCTATATTTGAAATGCTATACTATGTAAAAGCAGTCTTCTAATATCAATAAAATAAATTGTATTCGTTAGTCAAGATATACTCCTAACCAATTATTTAAATTTTTTTCCCATGTGTCATAGCATCAGCTGAGAGGCGAACCTGCTAACCCGATACAACTGCTTGTAAAGCAGCTGTTGCTGACCTTTTGCCCACCAATGCTTGACCAAATTTTAAATGAATAAGAAGCACAAAAAGTCATTCTAATAAAAGACATGAATGTCATAATGAATGAAGCTATGTATTTTGTATAACATTGTTAGGAGTACTAAGTAAATAATTTTGAATTCTCCAAAAGAGTTAAAAAAATAGTCAGCTCTTACAGAATGATTGATAATCTCTTAATTAGAGTTACAAAGACAATTAAGGACATTACAAAACATTGTTAAACTCCTGTAAGTAAAATTAAGTTTTGACTTAATACTGATCAATGCTCTCCAATAGAGTGCCATGTCTTTGCAACACTTTAGAATTCCACACATAATCATAATCCAAAATTAGCTTATTCATGGAGAACAAACAATATATTGTTATAGAATTTTATTATTAAAGTACACCCATTATTCATTTATAATTTTATTTTGTTTACATACTTGTTTATTTATAATAAAGCAATTTCTATATTTAAATATATCTGTTTGTCATTATTGAAATCAACACATTTACATATTGTTGAAATAAAAGATCATACTTCCAAGCTATTAAATTACATATTCATTTATTAAATTTATATACACCATTTATTATTATTACTGCTATTTGAAATACAAATTAGTAATGTAGGGTGATGTACAATAAAATTTTCTTTTACATTTATCATATCATACTTAGAATAACTTATGATAATATTAAATAGTGCTATCACACTTATAATGTAAAGTTGTAGAATTAATATCAATTAGTCAATTAAAATGGCTGAGTGCTTTCGAGTTGTGACTCATTCGTTGAAATCATTCTATAAGTATAATAAGCAAACTCTATGCAAATGAGTCAATTAGACCATCTTTTTGATATAGCAAAACATGCTTCTTTACGATTAATGGTGAAGGAGTCCTTTGCTATAATGTAAGCCTCCTTTACCTTACACTTAACATCATGCCTCTCAGTACAAACCAATTTTGCAGATGCGGGTTCAAACTCATGTCCTGATACTTTTTGATGCTGCGCTCAGCCATTTTAGTTGACTAATTGATATTAATTATACAGCTTTACGTTATAAGTGGGATAGCACTATTTAATATTATCATAATTTGGACAAGCGTAAAGCATAAATCTACAAGTTATTACTTAGAATAACTTAATAAACTTTAAATCTATACATGTTTTAATTGAATGATTAGGAATGATTTGGTTAATAACCCAGAAAATTAATTAATTGAACATTATATTTAATTTAGAACTGATAAAGAATTAATTTGCTAGTCTTATTTGAAAGTGCATATTAATTTGTATCCAAGTAGTTCTTTACAAAAAAAAAATATCATAATAGAATATATATATTATTATTATCATACATCTACAAGTATACTCTGAGAAATGTATTGTTCTTACATTTAATGTATTATTAAATTATGGGATAGTTATTATTTATTTTATGTGGAAAATAAACATGCATTTGTTTTAATTTACTTATCATAAGTACACAAACAATATCAAATCCCTCTACATAAAATGCACTCATCTCAAGCTGCTGTCTTTTGCTCCTACCTGACTGCTGCATGAACTTTGGATAACAATATATACATATACATGATACATAAAAACAATCTCAATGTTTAGTAATTCTGCCATTTCCACAACTTTTAGTTTCATTATAACATGGATAACTGAAATACAATCTTTTTATATACCTGTATCAATATACGTAATATATAGGGTATATGAGCACAGACTTTGACATGACTTATCGCTCTATCTCATAACACTAAAACACTTGAACACATATATGTCAAAAGATAAATAATTACCAATATATGCAATAAGTGCTCAGATATATATTAAGATAGCTAATCTTCATACTTTAATGGACACACTCAAATTCTTCTACCCATCCCTTATATATATATATATTAAAATGGATTATGCCCTGTATATGAGGGGTCACATTGACTTTAGGTCAACATGAGTATGGTGAGAATCTCAGCCTCAGAGTGGTCTTTGAGTATTCCATCATACAGATTTTCAATTGGATGGATGGTTGAAGAGATTTTCAATTGGATGGATGGTTGAATCTGGACCAACTGATGATTGCTGGTTTAGCATGAAATACATATATTGATTATTTATCTTTTTGACATATATGGGTTCAAGTGTTTTAGTGTTATGAGATAGAGTGAAGAGTAATAGGCTGTGTGAATGTCTGTACTCATATACCCTATATAACATGGATACTAAAATTTCAGCAAACATTATATATGTTTTTAACAATGCACAAATATAGAATGGGTATTTTCAATATGTCCATACACCTATTATATAATTTTTATTAATAAATGAATTAGTATTTATGCATATTTAAAAAATAAAATAAAATAAAAAAAACAAATTCAGTAAAAAATTATAAATTAATAAACATAATTTCAGTGAGAATACACAATTCATTCTTTCCTTAGACTTATAGCTCTACTTAATTCCTGATCAATATTGTGAATAATTTTTAGAGAAGATTATGGTCAATGGGAAGATGGGGGGGGGGGGGTTTCCAAAATCATTGAATAACCTTACATGTACTTTATATAAAAAAGTTTAAAAAAAGGACTTGACCAGCAAAAATAAATTAATTTGATTTTTTCTTTAATTACTGCTATATAAAAAAATAATACTTATATAAAAATAAATTTATACGGTATAGAAATTCATATATATATAATTTATACTGTGGTAGTCATATATGTGTAAGTGACATTTTTTTAATTGTCATTTAAATAAAGACAAGCTAATATATAAAAAAAATCATCATTTCAGAAAAATAAAGATGCCTTTGTTTTTTTTTAAGTGTCATAGCATCAGCCGGGATGCGAACCCGCAACCCGGGCAACTGCCTGCAAGTGCAAGACAGTCGCGCTGACCTCTCGACCACCAATGCCAGACTATGCCTTTGTTTCTTGTTAAGACTTCAGATATCCTCCAATCTATACACAAGTGATCTAGCAGAAATGCAGATTCGTGTTATAAATTTATCCAGCCTAGAAGTTTTTTTCTTCAGTAGTATTTTTGTTGGCTTTGAAAATAATTATTTTTCATATATTTTTCAATAAAATAATAAATGAAAAAAAAAATTAAACAATCATGAATAATTGGAAAACTTAAATCTTGAAAACTTGATAAAATTACCTATTGAAATATACAAGTTAATAACATTCTGAAATAGAAACGGCATTCAGATTTGATTAGGAAAAAATGGCCATGCTGTAAGAATACTTGCTGCACTTGTAGACAAAGATAACTCACTTTCATATGTGTTTACAGTCAAAAATCAATATATACATCAGGCAATGTCACCAATATGGGCAAATGTGTTCTGATTTAATTTTTTAATAAGTTACAAGTTAACTTTTACGCAAATGAACTGCTTACAGAAATTGGAGTCTTTACAAATATTTTTGCTATACCTTGATGACTTAACTAAAACTGTTAGAATATAAAAAAATTTGAATTTGAGAATGAAAAACTGTTCAATATTAAAATTCACAAAGTGATGAAATAAATTTTCATATTTTAAGCATGAAGAGTATAAATTATGAAAATAATTTTAGGCATTAATATAAATGCTTCTTGCACAGAGTAAAAACTACAACAAATACTTATATTCTTAAATGCATTTTTGGTTCATATCATCCTCTTCAAAAGGCAAGAGTGATAAACATATTATAGAAAATAACATCGTTTAAATTAATTCATATATGCTCTTGACTGAACTTAATGGCACATTATTAAATTTTCAGTTAATCACTGGGTCTACAATATTAATAAACTATACAGCTTATTTTCTGTTTCCTATTATCATGTACATTGCAATCTATCCTTATAGTCAAAAAATAAGATCATACATATTTTCATGACATAATTATCATATGATGGTTTTTGGTTCTGCTAAAGAGATTATATGTGTTGCTTTACTCTTGTATTAATGTTTTACCCTTGATTTTCAATACATACATATAGGCAACTTGAACCCTCACACCTGACCATGTACTCAGGGCCAGATTTAAGGCAATTGGAGCGATTGGGCCCAATCGGGCCTAGCCCCACACTTGAAGGGGCCCCGCATCACCACCAAAATTTGATTTATATATATATATTGAATTTGCATTTTATTTAAATATTTAATATATAGAGAGCCCCGCAAAAAAAAAAATTCAATCGGGCCCTGCACTTATTGGATCCAGGCCTGGATGTACTCAATTTGTGTACATATCAATTATACACATATATATATATATATATATATTAAACTCAGTAATGATGATTTCTATTATATTTGGAAAGTCTACTACATGAACGGTTCAAGAAGATTCAGCTGATAACTTCTTGACAGCTTTAGTGATCCGATATCATTTTCTCAAAAAAATATGATAGACAGCATAAATTGAAGTGCCATATGATATCTAACAATAAAAAAGAAGTAAATCTATGGTTACTTAAAGAATTCTCTGATAATATAAAAGCAAACTCACCTGAGAGAATACAGACATTTTAAATATGCCATTCCAACTTTGACAATTTAAAGAAATTTAGTAAAACCTTGCTTAATATATTCTACTAGATTAGATTATAGAAATAATAGTCATCATACATTTTACTGTTAACTGCCATTTACTTCACTTTTTTAATGTTTGCTTGAGATTATCAATTGAGCGATCACATTTTGTGAAAATGTAAAATGAATGTGAAACCTTGATTCCTTAAAATTGAGATGTCTGTAGTCATATTCTTTATGATTTTGTTTTATGGGAAGATAATTAATTGATTTTGGTATATTTTTTTATTACTAAAAAAATATTCAAAATTAAATAAAACTATTTTTATGATAATTTTATTAATGATCATAAACCTAAAGATCTATAAATAATTTATCCAAACCAAATCAAACACTTTTTAGCAAAACTCTTTATTTGTATATATAAAGAGTTTTTCTAAAAAGTGTTTGAAGTGGTTTGGATAAATTGTATTTATAGGATATTACAGCAAAAATAAAGAAAAGTGTGATTTTGGTAATATTTCTGAAGATCTGTACTTGCTAATTAAAAGTTCTAGTCTTATCCTGCTTTTGCTATGTTGAAATCAGCAAATTAATTAAGAGAAACATTTCTCACTAATAACTTCAATAATTTTATCAATTAATTTACTGTCTCAAATAGTTATTTGCATAATTTTTTATAAATACAATTCCAAATACGCGGACACCATAATATATTAGTCTTGACATTGCAAGAGAAGAAAGACTAATCTTATTAAATTCTTCTTGGTACAATTAATAGTCCCACAACAATTAAATTATAAAGAAAAGAATGATATATACTTAAACACAAATAATCCCAGTGTGTAATGCTACTCTGAAATAAATACCCAATTATCAAATTACCACACATGGTTAAGAAATTTAGCACTGCCCTTTGTGAAATAAATATATTAGAGTCCATATTTCAAAAATCATCAGTTGAATATGATACCATTTTGAAACTATATGCTATTAGTCCTTAAATATTGAAACATGAACTAATTCAAACAAAGAGCGTGAAACTAAATAAGCATCAATTTCACTTAATAAGATCATTGATTTTTTTAATTTCACGCTCTTTTTTTGAATTACTTTGTATTTCAATATTTAAGATCTAACAGCATACGATTTCAAAGTGGTATCTTTTAGAATTGTCTATTATTTAAATGCAGACACTAATATATTTATTTCATGGTGCTGAATTTCTTAACCATGTGTGGTGATTTGGCATTTAAACACAAATATGTCAAACATTTTTCTTAGCATTTTAAATTAATCCTCAAGTTTTACAAATGATATATTAACTGACTATCAATTTTCAAATGCCTTAATTTCAAAATATTTTTAAAATTGATCAGTTGTCTATATTGGTACCTTCTACTAAGTATGTATCTATTATACAAAAATTAAACTAATTTGGATTTAGCTCATATAGTTTAAATTTTATACTCCTTTTCAGGAAGGGCAATATCACACATTGTTTGTCATCTAAACAAATATAATTTTTTTTATTTTCAAATGACATCTTTTTTCTTTCCTACTATTTAAAACAAATATTATAAAACTTGTTGCAACTAATGGCAACAATAAAAAAAGCAAATTTATTTCATTATAATAACTGATTATAAGAAAGAAATCGATTGCATACAGGTAAAGCAACAAAATTTTACTTCTCCGTTTTTGTGATTTTCTGATTATATTTTTTTATAAAACATTTTAATAGACATTGTAAATAATGCTTATAATAAAAAAAAATCAAATTTGAAATGATATTTATATAAACTAAATACTCTTTTTAAGAGTAGAATAAGAACCTGCTTGTAGCATTTACACAACTAACCCACTTTGTAACTTGGCAAGTTAAGTTTTGCTTCTTACGATTATAAAAATTTTGTTTATTACTTTTGACTTATGAAGTATATTTGATTGAAAAATAAATATTCCTTCTTTTTCTTTTAAAATTGCCCATTATTTCTAATACATACATATATATGCTACCTCAAATAGTTCTCTACTTCTAGTGCCATCTAGTGTAGACTTATTTTTATTATATACTAAATGAAAAGAATGTGATTTGTTATTATTAAATGCTACCTTTCAACATACTCCCTATCATTATTTTCTTCATAAATGTCATATATTGGAAGAATCAATTTATATATACATACATAATCTATGTATACCATTTTCTAATTCTACCATATTTTGACCATATTAATTTATAGTCACTGTCAAAGTTATTTTCATTTAGTAGTAAAAATATTTAGATTTATAAATTGCAAAATACATCTATTGCATTATACAATTCCAATATGCAATAATAATCTCATTTACATCTCCAAATTCCCAATTAATTAAATGAAAAATAATTCAATATTATAAATTTATAACACCAAAACATTTTAAATACTTACTTTGCTTTTTACTCGGTTATTTAATTTCATTTTGCTAAATTTTCGTTTTTGTTATCTTATCTATTCTTAAATAAATTTACTAAATGATGACACGATAAATCTTTAAAAAAGTTTGAAAATTTTCTTTGGATTCTTGGCAATCGTTTTGTATAGTCACAAATATGGATTTTTTATTACATTTTTTTTTTCTATAGCTATATTGTTAAAGGTTTTTTACTTCAACTATTACCTTAAAATATTGGAAAAACTATATGAGAATTTCATAAATAATTAATAGTGATCACTAATAAAATAAATAATTTAATTTTTATATACAGTGCATTTCTACATTTATAAAACCCCCAATAAATTAATATTTAAAAATTATTTTTAGTACATAGAAAAATTTACTTTATTGATATAAAAATAACATAAAAAATTAATCAGAAGTCCATTCAAATAATTACACATATATGTTAAAACACATACATACACACACATATATATGATAAAATGAAGATTTTTTATTGGCTACAGATGTAAATGATATATAATCCAGGTTCATTCTTGTATGATTTATTGTGCTAATGTACTGATGTTTAGGCTGGATCACACTGGCCATCAATTGGATAATGAATTTTGTAAAAATGTTTGTAGAGGCGCTGTAAGCATTGATGCGTGACAAAAGTGAAATTTCCACCACAGAATAACAGATAAAATAAAATTTTAGAATTAAAATACCATATTACTTTGAATTTAAGCTGCACTTTTTATTCAAATTTTGAAGACATAAAATTGGGGTATAGCTTAAATTCAAAGGGAATATTTTATGTTTCAAAAAGTAAACTTTATTGAGACTCATTTACATAAGTTACATTTGAAAACAAGAGGTCTTAAATACAAATTGATTCATGATACTACATATGTAAAGGTTTACAATTTTGATAGAAAAAAAAACATGATTTACAGAAATTGAAAGAAAAAAAAAATTACATAATAAGATACATGTTAAATTAGATTTACATAGAATTTTTAAATGTGGTATTGAGAGAAATACATGAAAATACATGATAGTATGAATGAAAAAATATGGAGGAGGGGTTGAAGTTGGTGTTAGATTGATATATGGTCCCATAAAAATTGAGCCACTTGCTGAAAATACTATAGTTTTCATAGCTAAATCTTATTGTTCATTTGTTACATAATTTCCATGTGGAAAAAAAATTGTAAATATTAGTCAGTATGAATTGGAAAATGGAAAAAATACTCATCCAGCATGAATTGCATCTTGGAAAATGGACAAATACAAGTTAGCATAAAAATGAATATTTTAACATCTTATTTCTATCAATCTCCACTTTCCAACAATTGCACGCTGGTTTTATGTTTGACACATGCACATAGTGATCACTGATAGCAGTTTACTCAGGAGTTTACCATTCACCCTTTTCTGGATTAATCCAGTTGATGTTTTATAGCAGCTGTATCTGGGTTCATTTTAATATGTGATTATTTAATAAGCATACTCACTAATGATAGAAAATGGTTACATGCGATGCTGAATTTAAAAAAGTTATATTATGCATGAAGAAATTGGAAATAGTTCATATTTAAATAAATATAACTATTTATTATTTTTCAATACCTATTATAAAATCATTTTAATATTTTTTTTAAAATCCTACTGCGGTTTTATTCAAGTAATATGGTAATAAAAATCAGAAATAATTCAGATTAATGTGTTTTTCTATTGGTGGAACATTCAATCTTGTTATGCATCAATGCTTACAGTGCTTCTAAAACTATTTTTATAATATTTATTATTCAATCGGTGGTGGTGTGACCCAGCCAAAGCATCACTAGATTAATACAATAAATCATACACAGATATAGATATAGGGAGGTTGTCACAACGTTTAGATAAAAAATATTACAGTAAAAGAGAAATTACTATTAGTTCATTTCTACAAACGCAGACGGTATTGAAATAAACTGAGAGAGTGCAAACCTCTCAAGTTGTTTAGCCAATCAGATCGCCAATACTGGGACAGAGAATTTAACAAGAAAAGAGCGGTTCCACTCTCTTCTTTACTTGTCTGTCTATATATCCAAGCCAGTCCAAAGTACTTAGATCTGCGTCTCATCACTTTAATATCAAGTATTTCATAAATTCTTGACATTATCTGAAGTAATAAGAAGGGTATTTAGTTGTACTTTTATACTTGCCTCGATGTCCTGAACTGATTCAAAATATTTATCTTTCACAGTCATTTTGACTTAGTGGAAAGCCAGAAGCCATATGGTACAAAAATCCAATGATAAGATGGAAGAGGACATACTATAATATCTTTATCTGACAAAAGTTGCCATATTAGCAGTGATATGTAACACAGAACATTGTCATAATAAAGTATGAAACCTTTTGTCCATTTCTCAAATTTTTCTCTAAACATGTAATTTTTTAAATGCTCTAATAAACCCTTATAATATTTAGAGTTGACTACAGTATTTATGGATACAATTAGCATCATGATGTTTGATCTTAATTTGGTTTTTTCTGCAGATGAAGAACTGGCTTATTTCCATTAAAAATTTTGAACCTTGGTTTCAGAATCATATAACCATAGATCCAAGTTATATCTCAAATAATGGAAGACATTTCTTAAGACGCTGGCATCTAAAGCAATATAATCATATAACTCCAAAGACATTGAGAAATGCTGTTGGTTTTATTTGACCATCAAAATATGTGGAATAAATTTTGTGTTCACTTGTCTCATTTTCAAATCTTTTATTAAAATATTTTATATGGAACTGTAAGACATGCTCAGATGTTTCTATTTTTCTTCAATTCTTTAGTTATTCTGTGTGTTGCAAACCAACTTAAATTTTTTAGCAATGACAAAAAAAAATAATAAACTTCCACCTAATTCACTACTAATTATTTTGCTTAATTTCTATACACAGCAACTATTCTTTGTAATTCATTCTTACAATTATTTGTTAGTAACAGTTACTTAAAATGCTAATGACAAAATAGCAATTCAGCTAATAAAATACTCTTATTTCATAGCGATTGCTTTTTTGCATGATACTATAAATATATTTGGTAATAATCATATTACATAATTTTGTGTATAATATATTAAATCTGTTTTGATAAGAAACAAAATTTCTTTCATATAGAATGGTATTTTATATTTTGTAATTATATTTTCGGTACTAGTGAGTTTTCAAGTAAACCAAGATGGCACCCCATATTTTTGACAAATGTCCAGTTTCGAGGACCTATAATCTACCAAAGATGTGTTAATTGTTAAATTAAAACAAAATTAATAAATCAATTGTTAAATTTAAAAAAAGTAATAAATTCTTATAAATTCCATTAAGAAGCTTTATTTCAATTTTTTAAATATTATATTATAATGTGGGAAGCGAGGAGATGCTCTTAACAACCATACTTTGGTTCAATGCAGCATATTTCATTTTGTCACCAGTTTTTTGGGGTAAATTATCATAATGATAGAAATTTGGGACCTTCCTGTCACAGAAAGTGATGCAGTGAATTATTTCCAAAGGTACAGGATCTTGCTCTTCTGAAAAGTGTGCATTTGTGATCACGATATGATTGCACATCATCAACATATAAATAAGGTGTAAATATTGTATATATATATTTTCCATTTTTCTGTTAATAAGTTAATCCAAAATAAAAGAAAATAAGCTATAAATATTATAATATATAAGGGATTCGAACTCAGACTTTCACATGACCCTCAACTCTTCAATGCCATTTCAGCAATATGAAATGGCATGGAGAGTTGAGCGTCGTGTGAAAGTCTGAGTCCAAATCCCTTATATATTACATTATACACGTGCAGGTGTGTGGAAGACTGTACAGTGTATTAAATTATAAATATTATAATTAATTTTTCCACAAATGATTTCTTTTTTTAAAAATAACAATAATAAAAAAAATAAAATGTGAATATTAAAAATGATGTTAAACTCCTAGCAGGCATTTTTCTGTAAACATTTTTTGGAGGTCCCAAACTGTAAATTTATCAAACATACGGGCTGATATCTTGGTTTACTTGAAAATTTGCAAGTAGCATATTTTCTGTATACCAGCAAATATCATGATACCAAACTCCTCTTATTTTTCATTCAATGCAAAGGAGAAAAAAATTGCACAAATCAGTAGTTTATTTTTGACAAGAAACAAATAGAGAGAACTGCTTCATAAATGAATAAAAATTTGTATTTATGAGAGAAAAATGAAAATAAATAGATATTTATTGACAAAAAAAATATTTATAATTCAATAAGATAATACTTGAGATCTTCGAAGCTTGTAATTAAAATTTTAAATATTAAGACATACATACATGTGTGGCTGCTTTAAATGAACATATATAAATTAAAATATTATATTATAAGTCCAATATTATTTTAAATTTTAAATCAAATAACTTACGTATTAGTATTACAAATAAATAAATTGTATTTTTAATAAATAATATACCAAAAGGATTTTCCCAATGTTGCGATATTGAGAAAATCTTGAGATCAAATTTATTTGTATAAGAATTAGGAATTGCAAATTTCTTTAAATTTACTTGAAAAACAATTATAATAATAAACAAAACTCTACAATTAATATATACATAAAAAATTACAACTCTAAATTTGTACAGAGCCACAGGTTCAATGCCCATAGGAGTGTGATAACTCTCTTATCAGCAATTTTGGACGCATAATATCACTCAGATTAGTTTGGGACTTTTATGCCCTTATTAAAAATGGCTAGATGCCTACATCAACTATTATTGAAAGGTTGTCTGGGTCGGCATTAAAACAAACACTCTAATCTTATTTTTGTTCTAGTAAAAATTCAAGGCTTATCCATATCCGAAATCCAGGTTTTGCCAAGTGATTGTATTAAACACTTTACTTAATTAAAAACATCTCTACTATTCCAGTGAGCGGATAAATAAAAAAATATCCTGATTTTCAATTTTAAAATATTAACGACACCTTTACTTTTTCAAAATCTAGTGAAAGCTATTTTGCTAAATAAAGCAAGCAACCCAATACTGTACTCATTTCAAGACAATATCTGCACACAAGCAGACAAGTCTTAATAACTCAAGATCAGTTTTCCTCGCTTTCTTCTAAACTATTTATTTATTCTTTCTGTAACAATTAGTCTAAACTTATATTCAAACTCTTAATTACATTCACACACGTGCGCGCACGCACACACATTTTTCATTAGATAAAAAGCTTTTTTAAATAAAATTTACCGATGAAAGAGCGAGCTGTTTCATAATGTCTCCATCTCTTTCAGGTCTAGCCAAGCATTCATGCAAGCCCTCTGTTGTGCATTTCTCTGCTCAATTTATCAACTGACACTTCTTTTTCCAACTTTCTACCAAGGTCACACAGTTTGAATTTTCCTCTTAATTTAGCTGATGATGGCTTGTCAACATGCCCCTGGTCCTGCTAGACTTTGATAACAGTAAGACTCTAAAAGTTCCTTTCACTCAAAGCTTTAGTATTGGTAAGGGAGGTGGTGGGACAGCTATTGTGCAGGACAGGATAAGACTCAGAGTGAGTATCCCAGCACTGGAGCATGGAGAATGTCACAGTTTCAACTACAAGAGATAGCTATGCTGTCATCTCACAACATATTATCCTTACACTAAAAGAACTGATACCGGTCCTTATTCCTTGACATTTGTTTACCAAAAAAATAAATCCCTAGTGCCCTACTATTGTACTAGATTGCAAACACGGTAAATATTATTCCCTTGAATTACTACCTGTCAGAATTATCATGCATGTCAAAAATATAGATTCAGCAAAAAATAATTTGCCATGAGATATTTTGCAAATATTTTTTTTTTTTGTCAACTGTCAAATTTAAATATATTTTCCCATCTTTCCCTTTTCATTTTCGCTTAATTAAACGCATTTTCATCAACCTAATGAGCAAATAATCAAATTACAAAATAATTTTATTAATAAAAATTTATGAGCGTGTGAATATATATATATATATTCGTGTATAAACAATCATACACATACACTATCACATAAACGAAAATGTATAGATAAAGCAAAAGCTTTCCAATAACTTTTCATAGGGTAATAAAGACGACAGTACTCAGTTGTCATCAGATCTGCTGATCATCGGGCACAAAAATAAAAAAGTGTTTTCCTATCCTTGTTTACTGCTAATTAAGAATAACTAAAGACCCATTTCCCAATCAATATTAGATAATGAACTGAGTTGATTATAGATCAGTTATGGGGGGGGGGGGCTCTAAGTTTAATTAGAACCTGAACAAAGTTTCAAATTTACCTAGTCCAAGTTTGAAGCCAGAATCGTAGGTATGGCAGGCAGACGCGACTTTATTTAACTCGAAGCTCTTAATATGTATAAATACATACATGCAAGCAAAAAGGCAAACATTGAATTGCTAAAATATTTTTCGAATTAATAAACATAACGGTTTTAAGAAAAGAATTTAAGATTCACATCCACATAAATGTAAAAAAAAAGTTGATTAATCAAGTTGCTCCCATATCAATGTGTTGATAGAAGCCAATGACAATCTCATTATTTAACAGTATTTTGTCTTGAAATTAAAAACTTCCCTGATGAGTCTGGAGATATACAATCAGTCCTCTGCATTGTTATGGTGGGACATAATATTCAAATAATAAATGATTCTACTCAAAGAGTGAAAAAGAAAAATTTTTGAAAAACATATTTAGACATATTTCACAACTTATAAATAATATGCCAGAAACTAAACCCCATGAAGGTAATTACTATATATATATATGATTATTATATACAATTATTAAAACTAAAAATGCATGCTAAACAAGAGTGAAAAAATGAAAACTATTGAAAAACTCATAGATATACATCATAAAAGGTATATATATATATAGCTAACATTAAAAAATGATTATAATAAATACCTATTGTAATGATAAATAAAGATTTATAATTATGAAGTAAAATAAAAAATAAAATATAATGAAAACAAAATAAAAATAAAAAAAGGAAAATTTCCATACATACTAAAAATAGGTATAAAATTCAAAATGATATGATATGCTTTCAGGCATCAGCAATATTAAATAGATTATTACTAACATCAAAAATAAAAAAAAATCCCAAAATGTTTTCAAATCATGTATTCCATCCGCAGTGACTTCAAACAATATAATATAAACAAAAATAAAACATGATACCTGTATGATATATCTAATAAAACCCCAAGTAAAAAAGGGTCTATTAAGCATGAATGAAACATATAAAAATAATAAATATACATAATTTAATTTTATTAGTCATGAACAGTGGATTAGTTTAGCCATGATTATGACACTGAATATTGAATATGCATTATACTAATAAATCCAAGATATACATGTCATTATATGGTTAAATATAAGTAAAAGAAGTTGGTGAATCAAACTGATACAACCCATGAATATGTTTTAATAGCTAATCATGTATATCAATGCACAAAAAACATAATTAACTCATCATTATGCAGTATTTTATCCCAGAATTATAATTTTCTTATCCCCCCTCATATAATAACATGGTAGTATATAAAATTAAAATGCATGATTCTATTTAACAGTGAAAAAAAATCAAAAGTCTTGAACAATTCATGTTTGCATATTTACTACATCTTATAAATAATATACCAGGAACTGAATCCCATAAAACCAATTACTATATAAATAGAATAAATCTGATTTTGCTCAAAGATAGATGAGATAGTTCATAAACATAAATCACATGAAAGAAATCCAAGCTTATCTACACAAAGAATCCCCGATATGTTGTCAATTCCAAGCAAAACATTACTATATTGAATAAATAAAGGTTAAGGTACCGTTTCTGTCCTTAATTATGTGATTTCTACAAATCCAGCTCACTCAAGATGTGACTGTATTAGAAGTAATAAATCACATTAAGAACTGACATACATTCAATGTATGTTTTTAGAATTATTCTAGATAGATGAACTTTATTTGGTGAATATAACATATTTGACAAACAAATATTTTACTATATCTAATCTTCTTATACCCAATATAATGCATAAAGTATAATTCTGCATAATGGGTAGAGGAGGCATAACATTTTTACTGGATCCTGCCTATATTGTAAGTACATAGGATTAAATACCTTGATGGGAGATGTATAAATCAGTAATGTAGCATTACTAGGAATAAATTTAGATAAATATAACATAAATGATAACAGAAGACACTAATATGACTTTTCCATGACAAATTTGAATGTAATGATACACCAAGATAAAGATGTTCCTCAACACACTTAACAGTATTGGAAATACGATTATTATTACAGCACTAACAAGTCTGATTATGAGAAGCTTCTGGTATATTTGTGAAACACAAACATAATCAGTTTAATTTTATTTACATTAATGGTAGTTATTTGATATAACTAATAATGAATTTGCTTTCAAGTTATTTTGTGTTATTTGTTCATGGAAGTCAAGTGTTGGTAGCCGAGAGGTTAGTATAGCTGCCTTGCAAGCAAGCAATTGCTTGCAGACAGTTGTCGCAGGTTCGCTTCCCGGCCAATGCTTTGACATATGGAAAAAAATGTGAGTACATAATCTTTTTCTTGAGCAAAACCATTCAAATAAGTCTTACAATAATCTAATTTTTGAAATGTAAAATTAACAAATATTAGCACATTTACTATGCTCTTTTAATCAGAAACTGAACTAATTTCTCATTTTCTAATTGAGAGGTGAGCAACTCAATAGCATTGATATCATTTACCAAACTACAAAACAACTTGTTCTTGCCTGTGTCATATTTAAATTACTAACATGATTTGTTCTTCCAGATTGCTCTTTTTGTTTTCTGTTTAAAAAATCAACAATTTTTTAGTTTCCAAAATCATTCCTCTAGAAAGTTGTGGATTTTACAAAGCAGGACACAATTTCTGTATTGTCAATGTAATATTTCATTTTACTCTTTGAATTGTTGCCTATTTAATGGTCTTGTTTAATTTTACTCATGCATTTTATAATCACTGATATAACATGCTGCAAGTTTAAAATGTTTTGAGACAATGACTCTAGGAGCATAATATAAGGACATTTTACTAAAAAAAAGTCTAAAAAGTTTTGAAGTTACACTGTGATGCCAGCAGTCTTACTGATCATAGATGAAGATTTGTCATTACAAACACTGATGAATTTATATAAAGGGGCTCCAATTATAGATTTTCTGTTCATGATTTTACTTTGTCAAATATATTTGACTTTCTTTTCTCCCCATTAGGTGGTGCAAAATTGATAAGCTCTTCAAAAATCCCAAGACTGTCATCAATTCCTTCTATATAAATATTTTATTATGCTATATTATTACAGATGTAATGTGTAATACAAAGAATGTTTTTCATGTGCCCAGATGCACTGCGAGAGTGCTTTTCAAGATATGTCATAATTCTTTGCTTTGACAAGACAATTTTATCTATTTTTCTTTTGATATTTTCATCTGCAAGACATCCCCACACTTGGGTACAATACTTAATATTTTCTTCTTCATCAAAGAAAGACGTTTGGTTTTTTTGCAAAGTTAAAGCAATTTTGTGGAATGCTGCTGATATCATTAAACCCAATCAATTTCTTTTAATAAACATACTATGCCTTCTTTTAATTTTTTCTTTTTTTTAAAATCACTTATTCTTTATATTAGCCATTCCCATATTATTTACTTCCATTTGACATTGTTCTTTGCAGTATCACGATTTCTATTACATGAGATTGCAATTAACACATAATGATTTTTCTGATACCCCAATATAAATAAAAACTTATTTTTTCTATCATTTTCCAATTTTCTTTTGCAACTTATTCGATAATTAAAAACAACATTTACATAAACAATAAAGCTGCAATGATTAAAGAATTATTTTACAAAAGCTAGGCTTACATTCCATTTTTATTCACCAGAGAACCAATCTACCATATTTAGTCCCACAGTGATGCACTTGCCATAGATTGGCTATCTTTGATTTAAATATATTTCAATTACTCACCAACGGACTTTTTAAATTTTCACAAACAATCTTGCTATGATCATTTTTTCCTAAAAATAATTTTCAAACTATAAACTATTAAATTTAATAATTATATAAAATACAAGCACAATGTACATTCATAATTCATATTAAACAAAAAAAAACTTGAAATCTAAACCATTCAACAAATAATGATCATCAACAATGATGTATATTTCCACATTACAGTTCAGATCATATTTCAGTGTTTTTCAATTTAAAAATGTAGCATTAATGGTTTCTTTTTTCCTATTATTTCTATGAATTTTTCTAATATGTCTCTCATATTTTTCCACTCCTTCAATGAAACGATCTATTTTCATTTATTCTTTTCTATATTTCCATATTTCTAACAAATTATTTTCTCTCGTCTCCTACAAATGCATATTCTAAAGTCTATTTTCCGTTTTTTCATAATTATTCAAGTTTCTGATCCATATAAAGCTACACTCTAAACAAACATTTCCTCCCACATACAATTTCAATAATATTAATATTGATTTAAACTAGCTTCTCAGCATCTTGCAGAAAATACTTTGATGAGGAGTTTTTAAAAAAATTATTAAATGCATCAGCTTATATAACATTCATATGAATCAATAAAGCAGTTCAAAGACTGGCATAGTTTTCTGGTGTAAGGACTCCATGTGAATCAATCTACACCCAATTTTTTCAATTCAGCAAAATCCAGAGCATCTGAGTCCATACACAACTAATTGGAAAAGTTGAAACCTGCCCCCCCCCTCTTGAGCATTTATCATTAATTTTGTCTTCTGGGACATCTTTCATTATGTTATTGTACCTCAGAATATATCACATCCACATAGTCTTCTTGTCTCAACTACATACCAGACTATTAAGAATTATAATTTTCTTTTCATTTAATTAATAACTGCCATCTTTCTCCAATGCCACACTGCAAATGCTCCCAATCTTTTGACATTGACAGATAAAAGAGTCAACATCTCAGCACCTTACATTCATGTGATTAAACTCTTGAAACAGTGAGTTAGTTAGTTTATACTGTGCTTATTTTTTCCCTAAAAAATTAATGAATGTGTTCAACATTTAATTATATATATATATATATATAATAAAAATTTATTATTATAAGATATAAAATATCTATATATACAACAAAAAACATGAAAAAAAATAAATTTTCAATAGAAAAGCTTTTTTCGATACATACAATTTGTATCTTTTTCAATATGTCTGCTGACGATTACCGTTAAATACATATAGCGACATCTATTTATAATAAAACCAACTAAAACAATATCAACATCATTATTTTACAAATATATACAATACAATATAATATATATATATATATATTCCTTCATTGAGTATAGGATATTCAAATATACTCAAAAACACATAAAACATATTAATATTGATATTTTGCCTATCTATCTTTCCATTCATCTAATTTTAGCCAATTATTAGTCAAATTAATTGAACCTTTATAAATGTTCATGCAATTACTACCATTATTTTTAATATAACTAGTTTCATATACTTTACGTCTATTAACATTTTTCAAGTAATTTAGTGCAAATATATTTTTAGTACAATCTATTTTATGACCATATATATATATATATATATATATATATATATATATATATATATATATATATATATATCATATGACATTTGAACATAAGAAGTCATAGTTTAGTCTCAATCTAAGATTCCTTACCTTGCACCTATCTATCTCTCACTGTATTAAACAGTACACCGCAAATACTGGAAAATATATTCCTTTCTAGCATTCTATTCTCATTTATTTCAAAACAAAATATGTAATAAAAAATTCTTCTGTCATAGAACAATGATCTGCAATCTTTCCTGCTTTATAGCACATTTACAACCATGTATCATATGTAGCCACTATTTAGTGTTTCAGGAAAACTTTTGAATGGAAACAATTATAATAATAAACAAAAATACAAAACAAATACATAATTGTAAAATAATTTGATTTTTTAAATATATAAAAATGTTTGAAAATATTAAAAATTAATATCATAATGGAATTCAGGTTTACTTGTACAAAATATTAATCTTAAATTAATTATAGCCAATACGATTTTTGACCCTACATGTGGTTAGTCAATGCCTCATATTTAGAAGTATAGAATGATGTGCTTATTTGTAAATAACTTTTAAGAAGTTCATTTATCAACTGTGCTCTATACTTTGATTTTACAATATTTACAGAAAAATATTATGAATAGTTTTAAAACATATTTCAATAATTTTTTAACTCAAATAAAATGTATTTTGTATGAATTTTATTAAGTACATTATAGCACCATTGTAAGATTTATTTTAGAAAACTATTGAAATATGCTAATATAAATTATTTATAACATTGCATATCATAAAATGCAAAATAATACTTTGGAAAGAAATATTTTATTAAAAACCAAAGGTACTGTGGTATTAGAGCTGTGACATGAAAAATTATAATCGTTTAATCATTAAATTAATTAGGTTATTAAATCAAAAACATATTTTAAAATCTACATTAAAAAAAACAATTTAACAAAAAAAAATATGAAAAGCATTAATGTAAATAAATCAATGTGAAGAATAGTTAAAATGGGTGTTTAAATCAAATCGAGTGTGTGTTTGCACATGCATATTCTGCATAATCTATTTTAATACATTCTACAGGCTTATACCTGCATTTATATATGTAATATATGTGGGATTCGAACTCAGACTTTCACATGACCTACAATTCACAGTGCCATATTATATTGCTGATTCACTTGATCACACACATATTGAAAAGATAAATAATCACCAATATTCGTATTTCGTGCTAAACCAGCACTCATTAAAGTATGAAGATTGGTTATCTTAATATAAAGCTGAGAAGATGGCAATCTGAACCAACTGATGAGTGCTGGTTTAGCACGAAATACATATATTGCTGATTATTTATCTTTTCAACATGTGTCCGATCAGGTAAGTCAGCAATATAAGATGGCACTGAGAGTTGTAGGTCGTGTGAAAGTCCGAGTTTGAATCCCACATATATTACATATATAAATGCAGGTGTAAGCCTGTAGAATGTATTAAAATAGATTATGCAGAATATGCATGTGCAAACACCCACTCAATTTGATTTAAACACGCATTTTAACTATTCTTCGCATTAATGCTTTTCATATTTTTTTTTGGTTAAATTGTTTTTTTTTTAAATGTAGATTTTAAAATATGTTTTTGATTTAATAACCTAATTAATTTAATGATTAAATGATTATAATTCTTCATGTCGCAGCTCTAATTCCACAGTACCAAACCAAATTATTAAAAACACATAGGTCATGTCATGCAAACTTTTACATGATGGGAATCAATCATATGGAGATTAGATGTCATCTTACTTTGCTCATTCAAACCAGACTGGAGCTAGATGCTTTCAAATAGTTAATCATTTCTGCAGAAAGCTAATACTTTCAAAAGTAGTTTTATTCAGGGAATATATTTGTAATTCTATAATTAAATATATTTGATATTAATACATTAAATATTGTTTAGTAGGTATATACATATTTGGAACCTAGATTAATATAACACTGCTGATGTATTAGTTCTGCATAACCATGTAAGTCCCGTGCTCTATATTTCATTATCATCTGTAACTTGGCAGGTTTTGGGAAGTATAGGGATTTGAAAAAGACTACAGGTTTCTTCGAACAGGAATTTGGATGAAAGGATCTTGTCTTTTTCATGAATTTTCCCTAAGAATTTAATGAATAAATTATCTGTGTCAGATGGAGGGATTGTAAATTGTCTCTTTTTACATCTAAGATTGTGTGAGTTAGAAAGATCGAAATTCTGATTGTTGGGAAATGTCTGCTCTGGATGCATTCAGTGATAGAATCTTATAATAGTCTATTTTTGAGTTTTGATAAATTGTTGATTTGATGTTTCCAAGCCCAATGCATGAATTGATGATATGATCAAAAGTCTCATCATGTCTTTGGCAACTTGGGAAGATGGGGTCTCTATTGTTGAAAAATCTCTTATAATGAAAGAACCAGTTTGTGTGCATGGCCCCAAGATTAACTTTGATAAAATACTTTAGAAATTTCGGCTCTAGGGATAAGGATCTAAAAAGTGTAGTTATTTTTATAGTAAGTAATGCCAAGCAAGGGCTTAATTGTAATGATTCAAAATGTGAGTTAAAAGATCATATGATAGTCTTGCATTGGTGGTCGAGTGGTCAGTGCGACTGTCTTGCACTTGCAGGCAGTTGCCCGGGTTGCGGCTTCGCGTCCCGGCCGTTGCTATGACACTTAAAAAAAAAAAAGATCATATGATAATCTAAATTGAAAGACAAATATCAATCTGTTGATATAAAAAAATATAAAACAACGCAATCGTCATGTAAAGCGAGTGAGCCTGTTTTCTATTCTCAAATTTTACTTTTTAACTTTTTTTCTAAAAAAAAGATTTTTATAAACGAGCATTCCGATGTGAAATTGAAATAGAATTCAAGCCTTATTGAGTTAATATCAAGTGAAATTAAAATTATTAAAGCTTAACCTTAAATGGACGAAAATTTTTATATTTTTTTATTAATAACTATATATTAAAAATTATTTGTAAATGAATATTTTTCAAAACCTTACACCAAAATTGTTGATGTGTCTTTATCCACAATTAAATAGAAATAATAATGTGAAAACATATTATTTGGATATAATAAGCACTATTCAGAGCAACTAATACATTAGAAATAAGATGTTTATTCTTTTTTTTTAAATTTTAGTAAGCTGACAGTGATTTGGAAAACGTATGTATTATATTTTCACCTGAAGGCAGATTTAGTTAAGTACGCAACAGAATATTAAAATCAAAGGATAATTTTCGATCATCATCAGTTATAAATTGCTATTGTTTGTCGTTCTCTTAATATAATTTATTCTAGTATTTCAATACTGGAGTTACATCATAAAATTTAATGAACCTCACATCAT
Source organism: Epiperipatus broadwayi (assembly GCA_028023455.1). Lineage (NCBI taxonomy): Eukaryota > Metazoa > Onychophora > Udeonychophora > Euonychophora > Peripatidae > Epiperipatus > Epiperipatus broadwayi. The sequence goes on along the minus strand of JAQFVV010013564.1, from coordinate 942 downwards.
TAAGATACAAAGATGAATTTAGCAGATGTTTTTTTATTGTCTTTTTTTTTTTAAAAAAAAAAAAAACCTGCTATAATTTAACACAGCTTAAATTAATAGCAATCTGAAAATAAGTCTCTTTAGAATTAACTAAAACTAAAAACACTTCCTATTACATTTTTAAAAAATAATTAATCTAAATAAATGTATATATTGATAAAAGGAGGTTGCGTTGACGAGAGTTTGAAATAGTTGATTGTTATTGATCATGGGATTGTCTAAGTATTGACTGGGTTTTAGCGATTATATATATATATATAATACAAATACCTTGATCAGATTATTAATACGGATGGAAATATAATGGACAAAATTAATCGTGGAATTAAAATTGAATGCAGTGCTTTTGAAAGAAATAACTTACTATTACAAGGAAATATGTCTAACGTTTGAAAAAGGTTTTAATATGTGTTTTACCAGTTCTTATTTATAAATCTGAGACTTGGATGCCTAACAAAAATACAGAAAGACTACAGATTACTCAGTAAATATGGAGAGGAACGACAAAAAGAGACTGAAAACAAAATACATAGGTGAGAAAATAAATTATCATTGACACCAGTGAAAGAATTAAGAGATTGATATAAAACTGCATTGGAGATGTTGCTATAAAAGATGATAATAGATGCACAGCTAAAGTTTTAAATTCAAACCCAAGAGATTGTAAAAGACTGAGAAAAAGATAACATCAGAAATAGACTGCTGAAATAAAGAAGTTTTCTGGCCTTAAGTGAAGCAAAAGGGCTAGAGACCGAAAATTACAATGGATTGATAATAGTTGAAAATGATAATGAAGAATATATATATATATATATATATATATATATATATATATATATATATATATATATATATATATATATATTATAATAGTAACTTACAGTTGTTATTATTAGTCTAGCG